>OVAQ01000410.1:4150-15541 GCA_900406345.1 Erysimum cheiri | reverse complement strand
CCATGGAATGCAGGAAACTATGTTCAGTTATCCAACATATATTCTGTTAGTGGCAGATGGGATGAAGCGGCTGAAGTGAGGGACACGATGAACAAGAAAGGTATGAAGAAGATCCCAGGATATAGTTGGATCGAATTGGAAGGGACGGTCCATGAGTTTCTAGCAGATGATAAATCTCATCCTCTTAGCGGCAAGATATATGCAAAGCTAGAAGATTTGGGTAATGAAATGAGGCTTATGGGTTTTGTTCCAACGACAGAGTTTGTTTTGTTCGATGTTGAAGAGGAAGAAAAGGAAAGGGTCTTGGGGTATCACAGCGAGAAACTTGCGGTTGCGTTTGGGCTTATCAGTACGGTTCATGGCCAAGTGATTCGGGTGGTGAAGAATCTAAGGGTCTGTGGAGATTGTCATGAAGTGATGAAGTTTATATCGAAGATTACGAGACGAGAGATTGTTGTTAGAGACAACAATAGGTTTCATTGTTTTACAAACGGCTCTTGTTCTTGCAATGACTACTGGTGAGCTCACTTTGGTAAAAACAGCAGACAGTAATTTGTATTTTATATACATTTTTTTTAACAAAATTGCGGTTAAAGGGTAATTTGTACTTGTCGTTTAATTGTTTTGTAGCTTGACATTTTCGAAAGAGAAAAACATTTTTGGGAGTTGATGGTTATTAAAAAAGTCAAGTCAACATTTCGTCTTCGTCCGTCCAAATCAAACTCAACTTTCTTTTATGTCACTTGTCTATTGATTTACGGGCAAAATGATGAAAACAAGAATCTCTAACTAGTTTGTTCAAAAAAAGAAAAGAATCTCTAACTTTTGCAAATTCGCAAAAGTTATGTCAACTGTTTGTCTTGAGTTTTTGAAACAAGGTTAAGGTGAACTTCTCTTTCCTTACAAAGACAGGCCACTGGATGTTTGGGACCATGACACCGTTTTCTGTAACAAATGTCTTCAAACAAACACTCTATGCCTATCGAGACCCGCAATGTGAACACAACAGCCCTCGGGGTCATGTAAGTTACTGCACTAAACATGAACCTCTTCTCTCTCCCATCTCCATTGTAGAGGTTTGGGTCCAAGTACACAAACTGGCAAGTTTCATCGTTTCTGGATATTCTCAGCCACAAGCAAGTGTCTCTTGGCACATTAACCAGCGTGATCTCACACGGTATAGCCACCGGGAGACCAGGCACAAAGGAAATCGGACTGTAAGGACCATTACCAGGAACCTCTAGCTCTGCGCTGACACACTGCAGAGTACCAGAAAACGTAAACTGTTCCGGAGAGAAGCAATTGAATATCTTGATGAGATCAAGCAGTCTACCGCTATTTATATCATCAAAGCTCCCAATATCTTGCAATGACTTTTTAGTTTCGGTTAGAAAATCTGATGGATTGGTGCATTGTTTTTCATGGTGGAGCTCTAACTGAGATATCGTTGAAGATAGCTTCTCCATCCAGCTAAGGCGGCAGCAAATCTCAAATTTATATAGCCTTACCAAGCAACCAAAAATTACTAGCTCCATTACTAATGACTCCTCCATAGACAGGCCTGTGAATCTACACCTTATCTCCATCAGTTTTATCTCTACCTCTTCCATCAGTAGTTCCAGTTCTACAGATCTACACATGCTGACGTGTCTTGAGTATTCAAAATGAGGCCATAACTGAGCGAGTAGTTCTATTACGTGAACGTACTGACACATAAATTGTACTGCACCATTGGAGATTGAAGAATCGGCTGTCAAAGTTGCTAACTCCTGTTTACAAGCCCTGGACAAGAAGACAAGAAACACATTAGTTAGGGTACACATGAAACAGTAATACAGAGGCTGGAAATTCAATAGGTGGTAAGCTGTAAAACCTCAACGCTCGGAGTGCTTCTTCCGAGCACCCTGATTGTGATAACAACCAGGCAGCCTTTATTTTCAACTGTATATTGTTAACAAACTTGAATGCTTGATTTCTAATTTCCAGTTCTGCTTCGGAAGCCATGTATTTACTCTCATTAGGTATATCTTTGCCTGGTAGTAGGACAGGGTTTCCGGCAAGATCTGCTTTTCTGTGCCTATATGCATGAATAAATATATCTCCTTTGTTGAATTCTGTCCCCGAAGAAGCAGAAAGAATAGTGCAATGAGTCAGATAAGCCAAAAGCGTATCCTGGTCCATCACATCATTTAGCCCACAAGAGAATTTCCCCAGCATTGCAAGTGAATATGAAAAAGCCAGAGGCGGTATGGAGGTGATGCTTTGTTTGTTTGAAAGAGGGGCTGAGATTATCAGCATCAGAGATGCAGATAACTGTCGGCTGTTGAACTCAGATTTATTTCCGGAAGCTGTCCCTAACTGAAGAGGATGCAATAAGTGAAGAAATGATTAGTATGCCTCTAGTTGACGAGTCCTAGAAAAGTGTGAAAAAAATGCTCGCTTACCTTTTCACTAAATCTCTTGACCATACTGACTAAGAAATTTGCGTGGTTTTGTCCGAAATGGAACAAAGCAGACAAGATATCAGGTTCGTCCTAGGATGAAACAGCAAGAAAATTGAGGTTCAGAAGAAGAAAAATAAAGAATTGATGGTTCAGAAGAAGAAAAAGAAAGAATTGATGGAATCAGAAGCTACTTGATTTTTGTAGGTAAGTGTACCAACCTGTGGATACATCTCTAAACTTTTTAGGACACCATCGACACATTTGTTGACCAGCTTCAGATCAGGCAGCTTTCCCAGTTTAAGAATGTTTCTAGCCTCAACTCTTATGTTCTCAGAAGTATCAACAATAGCATCCAAAAACTACAAATTCAAGTAGCAGCTCTTTATCACAACTCATAGCAAAGAAATAGCCAAATAACCAAGTGACACTACATGGAGTCAGTGGCGGCGAGGTTAGTTTAGTAGCAAATCACTTAATATTTCATTAAGCATTAGGCCATAGAGTGCAAAGAATTATGAAGCTACTTCAGCGGGTCTAAACCCATAGGACGTGATATGCATAAAACCTGGATCACTTAAGACAAGACACCAAACTTTATGAAGTATAGCAAGAGAAGAATTCCATCTGCATTCTCATTAGCTTTCACCTAATCAGTACTATACAAAGATAAAAAGGCAAAAGGATATGGTGACTTACGGCGGGGATATACGTTTCTTGTATCTTNTGCTATATGATGCAATGCCTCTAACGCTTTCAACCTGACAACAATATAATCATCGTATAGCATATCCATCAATAGGTACACAGCTTCATCTGGGAATTTGATAGAATTTACTGAGAGGGAGTGGAAGGCGTCAACTGCAGCTTTCCGTACCTTCAGAATGATGCATGCAAATGCTGATATATAAGTCCAGAAACAATAAAAATCAACTGACTTTTTTTTCTATAATACCTACTTAACAGGTTTACACATAAAGGCATCATGTTGCACAGACAAAATGAGATAGGAAATTTATCATAAGAGTACCTCGTAGAATTCATCTTCAAAACCATGGATGAAAACTCCAGCTGCAGCAGTGACATCAGCTGATTCACTCGAANGACAAAATGAGATAGGAAATTTATCATAAGAGTACCTCGTAGAATTCATCTTCAAAACCATGGATAAAAACTCCAGCTGCAGCAGTGACATCAGCTGATTCACTCGAAAGATGATTCTGCGGTTTCTTCTCTTTTCCGGCTCTCAGTACTTTTTTAGAAAGTGTTTGCAATATAATGCTTTCTGATGCAGTTCCTATAATCCCAAATGCCTTGAAGACCTCAACCCTCACGTCTACACTCATATCTCTCACAATAGAACAAAGCTGAAAGCATGTTTATAAGAAAACATCAGAGATTCGGTTATTTAAGTTCCTTTGCAAATAATTTTTTTAAAAACTTCAGCCTGTTATTTCATATAGTGGGTATCACAAATGGCAGAACTGACTGGTCTGTGTATTAATCTGTAGCTAGGTATAATGCTAGCTCCAAACACAAAAGTGGTAATTGTATGAACTCCAAATGCTGCACAAGCCAGAGAGGAGATAATTACCTGGAGAAACACAGCATCTCTACACTCTCTTCTGTTAATCTCTTCTTCCTTGGATGCTATCAAAAGTTTGCCCCACATACTGACCTGAACATTCAAAAAGTTAGATATGATCCAATCTTCAGCTTAAAACAATTCTTTCAACCGCAATTTCATCAATCAGAAAAACTTACGGCACAAACTGCAGAAGATCTGACGCTATCTTCAGTATCGCTTAGAAGCTCAACAGCACGAGTATAGCAACCTTGTACGGCATGAGCGTGATCAAAGTCACCAGCCTTACATATATTAATCAGTCCATCCAGAGCAACTTTTCTGATATATGGATACGGATCCTTGGAGAACCCTAAAAACAAGGTGAAAAGTATGGACGACGGGACATTGAACCTCTTTGCGTTCCTAAGTAGCCACAGCCGAGAAGATATAGGTGCTCCGAGGCAGATCGACGCAAATACCTCGCCGTCGATTTTGGAAATCGCGGTGGCGATGCTAGGGTTGCTTTCCGATAACGACGCCAGCACAGCCAGTGATTCCACGGCGACGCGTCCGTGGTTCGCCTCGGCGGCGTTGTTTTGAAGGCGGAGTAAGTTGGACAGAACCGAGTCGAATATCTTAGGTGCTAATTCCTTTCGCCGGAAGGCAAGGTCGGAGAGTAGCTTGATAACGTGGTGAAGAATCGCCGAGTCACCTCGACTCAGAAGACCAGTAAGGAAATCGAACACCGAGAAAATTACCGAGTCGGAGGTGTCGGCGTTGATAATGAGTGATCTAATAGAAGCTAGAGTGTCGAAAGAGATTGATTCAGCAGAGATAGAGTCGTCTTCCTCCATTGACGAAGAAGAAGTGATAATCTCTCAATTCTCAACTGTTACTTATTAAATATCTCTCAAGTTTGATATTTATTTTTACCAAAAAAAAAAAAAAAAAAAAAAAAAAATTTTTTTNGTTTGATATTTATTTAAAAATTTTAGGTGTTCTTTATCAAAGTCAACAACATTAAATATTGAGACCAAAAAAAAAAGAAAGTCAACATTTTTGGAATCTCTAATTTATGAAGTGAAAAATGTGGTGTAAATTTTACATGCTACCAGCTCGTCCTGAAGTGGGTTTCTTGAACTTGGAGAGTTCAACAAGATCTCCAAACAACTTGTCTTCTGGTTTCTTATTCATAGGCTTCATCATTGGTGGATGATTAAGAGCCGAAGGCTGATCATGAGAAGAAACTTGGTATGGATTTGTATTGTTGGTTCCATTGTCTTGAAGAGACATTCCGTACATTTGTTGTTCTACAAGATACTGTTGTGGTGGCTGTGCTTGCCCTCCATAGCCTCCGTACGTGGTGGGGTTATGATAGTTGTTTGTGACGTTAGGATTGCAGCCATAGGGTGGCATGTGGCCTCCTGCCATTGGAGGAAGGAACATTCCGAACAAGTTGTTGTTGTTGTTGGTAGCATGAGGAGAGCCGCCTTGAGGGTTGTAACCGAGGGGTTGATGAGTGTGTGTGGTGATGACCACTTGAGTCACTTGCATTGGATGAGTAGGAGAGTATTGAGGGCTAGAGCTTGGAGATTGAGCTTCCCATGGTGGTGGAGGTAATGCTAGGACATTGTTGTTTTGTCCACCTTATAGACCATAAGACAACAATTCAAAGAGAAAACAAGTTAGGATTAGTTTGAGTTTTCTATAGATACACTGATATCAGTCTTGAGTTTCAGTCTAAAATGAATACCATAGTGAGGAGACGCCGGCGGACTAAAGTTAGGCGAAAAGGGTTGGTTTCCGTAGGCAGGAGAAGATGGTTGTTGGTGTTGTTGGGTAATTTGGAGATTCCAAACAGGACCAGATGACCCTTGTCCATAAAAAGATTGCTCTTGATGGCCAGGTCCAAATCCATTTGAGTAATGTTGTTGCCCCATCTGATGATGACCGAGTGGATTCGAAGTTGGAGTAGAGCTTTCGCAGTTATTATCTGATAACATATCGATTAAGACGATGGAATTATCTGGTGTTGCTACAGGACTACTTGGTTGTGGAGGTCCAAGAGGAACAAGAGCTAATGAGTTTTCTGCATTCGGAGTCTCAAAGTCATCACCACTTAGAAGGTCTATTTTTGGACCATTGGTTGTAGAAGCCACAACACTACCATCTTTGGTTGCACTGCGAAATAAGTTGAAAGTATTTAAGAATGGCTCATAGCCAATCTTTACATTTTAAATTGTTAAATCCTATATTACTAGACCAATGCCTATATATAGTTCCTAAAATTTCAACCAACTGATATAACACAATACAACAAAAAATTTAATTCTATAACATTTAACAACTAAAGCTGTTCCTTACCTTGAACCAACATCTATGATCTGAGTTGTGTCCTTAGGAACTTCCTTTTTAGATTTGTCTTCCTTTACTATCATATTGTTTCCGGAGGCGAGGGCTTCGTGCTTTGCAAGTAATCGCTGCAAATCGTCATTTAAGGCTAGGCCTTGGCAAAGCAATGATTCATCTCTGACACATGCATGAACCAAAACGTGTACATATATATTCGTCAAAATTGCTCGAGTTTGAGAACAAATTGCAGGTAAAGGTTTCAGATATTTACGATGTCGAGTTTACAAGGTGTACTACTCTTTGTTTATAGGTGCGACATTGGCCAACGAGATCTACAAATACCTCTTGCTTAAGTCCCTGCAAAGTTTTTAAATATATTTATTCATATGGTAGATCCAAAGTTACCAAAATGTTAGTATATACCTTCCTTTCATAATTTGGGTGTTAAAGATATACCTCTTTGTTGTTTCCATCTATTGCGTTCATCATTTCAGCTAAGACATCCATAATTCCTCTTGCATTTTGAATTTCGGTCAAACTTCAACCAAAAAAAGGCTATATTATCAGTATTTTATTTTCAATATTTCTTGAAAATAATGGGCAATAACTAAGATAAAACACCTCAAAGTTGGAAATTCTGACTCTGTTGAAGTATCAATAGCTTCTTGTCTACCGTTACGAGAATTCTGAGGGTACGTTATCGAAGGACCAGTTTGTCCTGAATTGACAGTGGTTTGAGGTCTTTGAGGGAATACAATTCCTGCACGCTGCAAATAGATACAGAAAATAATGAAAACCTAAAAAATGCGAGCCATATATCAAGATTGGGCATGTTGCAGCTAAAAATGAAACATATATACCAACAATTCTTGGTATGCTGCGTAATATTGTGGATGTCTTCCTTGCGGGCCTGAAAAGCTCTCTTGCCAAGTATCTATAAGTATCAGTATCTTCTCCTTTACTTGAATGTTAGGCTATAACAAACGTTATGATAAGTTTGTTGTCACACAAAAATGTTACAGATAAAAACAATAGTAAAAAAAATCATAGCCTGACCTTCCTTTTGACCATCTTAACCATCTTATGAAGTATATCCTTCTCTGCAACTTGCATATGAATAAGTTCCCCACAATTGTTTATTACTGTCTCTAGTAACTACAATAGTAGCAATCCCAGAAGTATGTTTATTTTCTCATAAATAAATTTAAAAAGGACAAAAATATCTATAGGAATAGGACTATTGGTTGGTTGCACACATCAAACTGAAGTGATGTTTCAATTATGTAAGAACATCTCATTTATGCAAAAACGAAACTGAATCCAAAATCAACCAAACCGAAACATGATGAATATCGAGCCCTCGTAATAGAACTTACTGTAAGAGCCAAAAGCTGAACCTTGGAAGTCCTACTAGTAAGCCTCTTCTTTATGCCACTCACTACCTCTCTCGTTTGCCTACAAACACACACTCACATATCAATTTAAAATAACCGGTATAGAACAAAAAAAAANAAAAAAAAACATCAATGATCAACACAAATGTAGTATGACCATTGTCCTTTAGAACATTGATTCGTCTTGATCACACAGATTATTGGATCGAGGATTTTCCAGATCATAGAAAAACATTATTGTGAAAAAAGGTCTTTCTTACCCAGGCTCATGATTAAGCATGTCACATATCTCGAGGTTCATGGCCCAATCAGGACCAATGAGCATATCGCTTGTGGCTCTATCAACCAAAGCATGCACCATCTTCTTCGTTTTTCCTCTGTCCTTGAAAACTTCCAACTAAGAAGAGTTGTTTTCTTACTTGTAATATGTAAAAAAGAATATTTGTTCTCTTCTTAATTTGCAACTGAAAAACAACATGGCGACACTTGTAAACACCGTTGCTACATCAAAGCAGAAGATTAAGGAACTAATTGACCTTTCATATTTCTTTAAATTGTTTTTCTACTATTGATTGGGCTTAATGTGAATAACGACGGGCTTCAAGTGTGTGAATTGATTCCATTTTATTTCATAAAAACGACACGCTAAGACCATGTTTATCGGGGTGTTTTTCACATGTCCTTAGTAATAAGTGGATTAAAAATAAATCAGAAATCAATTAAAACATTGGGACGGACCTTAAATAAGGACATTTTGATGTTGTCCTTAGCTGCCACATGTCGGTATCTCCCGCTTGCTTCGAGTATCAATGAGTATCGCCGATTTTTCATCGTCTTCACGATCATGGGTATCTACCACTTGCTTCTCGGAGAAGAAGAAGAAACTAGACGCTCCACCGGAATTCTCAATCTCACCCTCTGGGTTAGTTTCGTTGTTTCTTCTCTTCTTCTTTTATCAATTTCTGTAGGTTTTTGCTTGATCGATGTCACTTGATAAGCGATATAAAGAATTCTTGTTTGCTTCTTCAGTTTTGGGTTTGTTTTCGATTCGTCTTGGCTTAGATTGTGTTATGATTCGTCTTGACTTGGATTCTTATTAATTAGCTACTTGGATTCGTATCACTAGTTTTGAAATTCCCAAATTGTGCTTGCTCCTAACTTTCTTATTCCATTGTGAGGATTAGCCAAATTTTTCATAGCTTAGAATTGTTTTTGGGATTTAATGTTACTTGTTGCATTTACTGGAAGAGGAATATGCAGTACTTCTCAATTACTACTACTTGGATTGTGTGTGTTGCAAATTAGAGAGGCCATCAGCTTGTTGAACCGATGGTTTTAGCATTATTCCTGCAGTGCTCAATATTGTTTATGGGTATATGTTCTGTGAGTAAAGTAACCCATGAACAAGTCTTATTATTAGGCAGTAATTCCAGTTCCATTATGATTCTAAGTGTTATACTTCTTAATTGATAAGTGTTAAGTACTAGGAAAGACTCTTTAATGAATTTTTGCATCTGATTTGAAAATTCTAGGTTGAAACAGGGAAGAAGACATTGATACTTCATGGAACAAAGCCAACATTCTTGGCGTGGAGCTTGCTTCCCTAAGTTCAATGTCACCGTTGCTTATCACAGAGCTGTTCTTCTCGCTAAATATCGGTAAGATTTCTTTAACTTTCAGAGTTTGATATCTAAAGGGTTTTGCTTTGTTATCTTTGCTCTTCAAGGATCAAACTTTTGATTCGTGAGGGACGTATCAAAATTCAGTCTTAGGATTTTGGGTTTAGATTGCCAATTTATAGGTTTGGTCTTTGGTGTTTTAGAAGGAACTTCAACTCCTTTCTCCAGTTTACTGGCCATTACTGAATTGGGAATCTCGGAGATCTCATATTTCATGAACCTTAAGTTTGTGTTAGAGTTGAAACTTGAAAGCATAATGAATGTGTTTTTGTATATGTTGAATTTTTTCCAGCCTTTTGTTCTTCTAAATTGATATGATAAAAGGTGGCAGCCGAAGTCCTCTGCTGAAGCTAATCAAGATGGACTGAAAGGAACGTATCGAGTTGATGTTGATGTTCCTGCTAATGAGTGGATCAATGTCACTAGCTTTTACGATGTTCTCATTTTCAACTCTGGCCATTGGTAATGGTTTATATCTTTAGTAACCTGTATGTTTTTCTTATTCTCTCTATGTTTACTGCTTTGTGGAGAAAACATGTAGAGTAAATGGATTTCGTTTTTGCGTTTAGGTGGGGATACGAATCATACAATAAGGTGACATTGATAAAGCTTTGAGTTGTTATGTGCAGATGTGTGTGATTGCAAATTTTAATGTTTTATTTAATAATTTATTTATTAAGAAACAACGTAAGTATCTACCAATAATCAACTCCTAATCATATGTCTCTTACAATAATCTCTTACTCTAAAAATAATATAAATAATTGGTAAGGACAAAACTAATGTCCCACTGATAAACATGGTCTCCACTCGCGAAAACATGAAACGCCACGTCGTCTTAACTAGTTCTGAAATTAATTCTTCTGATTCAGATTTTATTTGCTCGGAGATTTCAGTGACGTCACATTTTTCCCTCTCTGTGTTCTTCTGGGAGCCATGGACGATCTCTCTCTAGAGAAAATCGAGATTTCAGGTCCAACATTGGCGTCACTGATTCAACGAGCGTCCTCCTCTCCCAGTGACGTCGATGGCTTGATCTTCGGCCAAATCCACCGCGTCGTCTCCTCTAATCTATCCGACGATTCTCCGGCGGATTCGTTCGCCTCGAGTTCCTCATCTGATCAAATTGTCGCCACCGTTACAAGCTTTATCTGCTCTGGTAAGACTGTCTCCTTCTATGATCCGCTTGGCCGAGTTGACTCACGTCGAATCGATTCCCTCCGAGTCGACTCACCGGACCGTCTAATTGGCTGGTTCTCCGCCCGCAGGAAAACCGCTAACCGTCCCTCAATGAGAGAGCTAGCCGTCGGTTCGTCTCTCTCGTCTCAATTTCACTTACCGATCGAGGATCCGCAAAACCCTAAATCGACAAACATGGCTTCCTGTGTGTTCTTCCTTCTTACTACTCCATCGACGGATCAGTGCATCCACACGCACGAGTACCGTGCGTACCAGTTCCGCTCCTCGAAACAACGGCTCGAACCAAGATCCGTTGGTATAGTCAACATTGGACCGGCGTTTCGCGGTCATTACGGTTCGTTTAGTCCGAAATCAGGATTTCCAGCGTTGATCTGCGAGTTGAATAGCTCAGCCATGAGCGTGGATGGCGATGAGGGTTCCTTAAGTGCGCAGAAACAAGCAGGGAAGGATCAGAAGGAGATGGATGCGTTAGCAGAGGGGTTAGAAGTTGGAAACTTGAAACGTTTGGTTGGAGCTGAAGCTGCGAATTACACAGGGGGGATTGAAGAAATGTATGAGAGAATGTTGGCGAAGATCGAAAGCTTGGCTTCGGATGTTGAGAAGAGCTCGGCTAGGGTATTTGAACAGGTACAAAACCAGTTTAAGCTAAACAGCTTCTAAATTACCATGTATTCGAGTATTTGCCTAAAATGCCACAAAATATAACTTGTTCCTTGCTTCTTTCAGGAGAAGCATAATAGGAAGTTGAGAAACAGGAT
>OVAQ01000409.1:0-33697 GCA_900406345.1 Erysimum cheiri | reverse complement strand
TTTGTGATTCAGAATCTTGGTGAGACCGATAGGCTCTCTGTCATTTCCTTCTCCTCCACGGCTCGCAGACTATTCCCTCTTAGACTGATGTCTGAGACAGGGAAGCAAGCGGCGATGCAGGCTGTTAACTCCTTGGTTTCTGGCGGCGGAACAAACATTGCAGAGGGGCTGAGGATTGGTGCCAGAGTGATCGAGGACAGGCGGTGGAAGAACCCTGTTTCAGGAATGATGCTTTTGTCTGATGGACAGGACAACTTTACTCTCTCTCATGCTGGGGTCCGTCTGAGAACAGATTATGAGTCTTTGCTTCCGAGTTCTTGTCGGATTCCAATTCATACCTTTGGGTTTGGCTCAGATCACGATGCTGAGCTAATGCACACAATTTCAGCAGTCTCTAGTGGCACGTTTTCGTTCATCGAAACAGAGACTGTGATTCAGGATGCTTTTGCGCAATGCATTGGAGGGCTTCTCAGTGTTGTGATTCTTGAACAAGTTGTTGAAATCGAATGTGTTTATGAGCATGGCCTGAAAATATCTTCCATAAAAGCAGGAAGCTATAGAAGCCGCATAGCATCTGATGCAAGAACGGCCACAATCAATGTTGGAGACATGTACGCAGAAGAAGAAAGGGACTTCCTCGTGATTCTTGAAATTCCATGCTGCGACAACGGGTCTGCTGAATCTGTATCTTTGTCGTTGCTGAAGGTTAGATGCGTCTACAAAGATCCTGTTACGAAAGAGACAGTCCGTGTGGAATCTGGAGAATTAAGCATTCAAAGGCCAGTGGATCTAACAGGAGAAGAAGTGGTGTCCATAGAGGTTGACAGGCAACTAAACAGGTTCCTTGTTTCAGAAGCTATGTCAGAAGCTAGGGTTTTAGCGGATGGAGGTGACCTGAACGCGGCAGTTGAGATTCTTAGAAATCGTGAGAGGGAATTATCGGTGACACCGTCTGCTCGATCCAGTGATAGGCTTTGTCAATCACTGTCCTCCGAGCTGAGTGCGTTGCAAGAAAGGATGACGAGCAGGAGGATGTACCGAACATCAGGGCGAGCTTACGCCTTCTCGAGCATGAGCTCGCATTCGGCTCAAAGAGCAACGGCTCGTGGAGACTCAACCCAGGGTTATAGCCCGGTGCAGGCTTATCAGACGTCTCCAATGGCGCGTATGGTGACTCGGTCTCAGCAACTGGTGTTCGAAAGCCCTAATAAACCTTCCCCTGGTCGTGGAGAGCAAAGCTGAATTTGACCGAAAGAATAATAAAATGGGTTTTGTGATTGCTGGTTTGGTTTTATTTTGGTTTAATGAGTGTGAAGAGAGAGATTGAGTTGGTTCAATCGAAACCGGGGACATGGTTTTTACTGGTTCTCTTTGGTAATGTAGTGCCTTATTTGGATTCGTATTGGAACATACTTATTAACTTTGTTAAAAATTGAAGCTTTCTTAGCATATATTTTGGGATCCAATGCATACAAATGTCGAAGACTATTTTTCCATGAAAAGGAGAATTACTAAAACCTGGAGATGGGGTAGAGGTTTCACATTATTATTTTTGTTAGTACTTGTTTAGTTTCATATTTTTAATGGAACTATATAATAACTGCTTTGATTTTGAATTGATTCGTTAGATATGGAATATATTTAACTAAACACCATTTAGACGGAATGTTCCAACTTATAATTAAACAGTAAACACAAACAGACAAAAAAGAAAGGAAGCCACGTATGCACAGTTTTAGGTGAAGCTTTTGATAAAATAAAAAAAGCGTTGGCTCTTCCTTTAATAAGTGTTTTCTTGTAGCTTTTAATTCACCTGAGAAAAACAAAAACAATCGGCGAGTAATTTCTTCTTCTTCTTCTTCTCCTCAGTGCTTCACTCACTGAGCGTTGCCTTACGGAATCAGAGAAGCGACTAATCCATCAGAGTTTGATCCTTTCAAATCTCCGTAAGTAGTTTCGCATTTTCCTTTTGATTTCTTAGATTTTTTTGATAATTTTTCGCGATTGCTTTGGATTTCGATATCGTCAGTGTATGGGTGTTTACGTCTTGATCCGGTCCTGCTTATGTAATCTTGAATCTGTATTAGGTCTCATACATGTCGATTATTACACCGACATGTTTTTTTTTCCTTCTTCTGCAATTATAGCTGTCGGTTTCAACTATTGAAAGAAAAAGAAATCACTTTGTGTTGTTTTCCACAAATGTGAACTGCTGAATTATTAGCTCTTTAATTTTAATACATGATATTTAAGAAATTTGACGGTTATGCTTTCCTAAATCAATTAGGTCAATGAGAAATGTTATAAATTCCTCATTTTTTTCCTTCAAAGGAAGAACATTTCGTTAGGACTTGGAGAGTTTCTTGTGTTCTTCAAGTCTTCTTTAAGGATTGAATTTAGTCTCTCTCTTTTTTTGCAGTATATTTGGAGATTTTGCAATCCGATGGGGACCATGCACCGGAGGTATATTTCCTTACTGCTTGTTGTAATGAAAGAGTTCTTCTGAATTGCTTTCAGTTTGGAAAATTACTTAAACGTTAAATCTTTTTCAGCGGTGCTCCTAGAAGAAATGAAAATGCAAAGCTTATCATAACGACAATAGTGGGAATGGTGTTTGGTTTTTTTATTGGTATCACATTACCATCAGGTTCCTTTAGAAAGGTATATGAGGTGTGGGATCAATAGGTACTGTATATATCTTCCTTTTATGTCTCTCTTCACCTGTTGATCTATTTTTGTATCCTGCAGATTAACTTACCCTCAGGCCTTGTGTCATCTCTTGATGTAGCCATGTCAGATGGGAAATTGTTTTCTGGTGGCAGATCACCTGAAGATTTTGGTTCAAGACAGTTTCCAAAGGTATTTCTCATGAACCATCTCTGAACTGACTTAACATGCTAGATTGAAGATAAATAATACTACAAAATCATGAGTCAGTGCACTTCTTTTTGGTTTTCATGTTAATTTAAGGGTATCATTTCTGTTTCTATGTTTCCAGATATATGTTCCAACCAATCCGCATGGTGCAGAACTACTTCCTCCAGGAATCATAGTCGCAGAAACAGATTTTTACTTGCGCAGATTATGGGGTGAACCTAGTGAAGTAAGTTCTACGATCTTGTTGATGTTCCTAAGTGTAATGGCAACAGCCAACATGTACAATTGGCATAGTCTAACAATATGGTGATTAGAGATTTATAACAAAAGCATTACCTCTGCAGGATTTGAAGAAGGGACCAAAATATCTCGTAACTTTTACTGTTGGGTTTGAGCAGAGGAACAATATTAATGCAGCTGTTAAGAAGGTTATGCAATTGCCAATTTCCCCCTCATGTTGTCACTTGTCAGTATTATACGATTCCTTGTTTGGATAGACACTAAGATTTGTCTTTTCATCGCCAATCCTTCAGTTTTCTGAAGATTTCCAAATCCTGCTGTTCCATTATGATGGCCGGACAACTGAGTGGGACCAGTTTGAGTGGTCAAAAAACGCGATACATATCAGTGCAAGAAAGCAAACGAAATGGTAAGAAATCTTATGGAGGTCAGCACGATATACTCCATTCTTCAAGCAGTCATGAAAATTTGTTTGATAAAACCCTCAGCTACTTCCTGTTTATCTTTTGCCAGGTGGTATGCAAAGAGATTTTTGCATCCTGATGTTGTCGCAGCTTATGAGTACATATTTATATGGGATGAAGATCTTGGAGTTGAGCACTTCAATGCAGATAGGTAAATTTACTTGTCTGGAATCATTGTCACAAATCAATGAAAATCTTTACATTTTGCATTGTTATTCTTCAGGTACATTGAGTTAGTGAAGAAGCATGGTTTGGAGATTTCTCAACCAGGCTTAGAGCCAAACAACGGACTTACATGGGAAATGACAAAGAGGAGAGGCGACCGAGATGTCCACAAGTAGGAGCTGTCTCTCTCTCTCTCTCTCTTTTACCTTTCTTTTGAATTCAAATCTGTCTCTTAAGGTTTTTGAGTGGTAAACAGAGAAACTAAAGAAAAACCAGGATGGTGCAGTGATCCACATTTACCTCCATGTGCAGCGTAAGGCTCTGTACACTCTTCTCTCATTCTCTCTTTGCCTATCCTACTGAAGAGTGCTTATATCATTTTCGATAACGGGTGTGTTTTCCCACTTGCAGGTTTGTTGAAATTATGGCACCTGTATTTTCTACAGAAGCATGGCGATGTGTATGGCATATGATTCAGGTTTTTGTTTGACTTTAAGATCTTTGGTCACCCTTCTGACGATCAGACATAGTATTCACATGACTAGAAAATGTGGCAGTGATGAATCTACTTTGGTTTCTGATTAAATTATCAAAAGAAGTCTGTCTAGTCTTCCAGACTATCGATTGGTGGCTTTAAGAACATCTTAATTGTTTCTGCTGCAGAATGATCTTGTTCATGGATGGGGTCTCGATTTTGCTCTCAGACGATGCGTTGAGGTTATTTACTACCCTCTGCTTCCTGTGTAAATCGTTTGGGAGCTTTGTTTATCTCATGAACTCTCCTTGTTAAGTCTCCAACTGTATGTGTTGTCTTCCACTTTCAGCCTGCTCATGAGAAGATTGGTGTGGTCGATTCACAATGGATTATCCATCAAGTGATTCCTTCCCTTGGAAATCAGGTGAATTTACTTGGGTATCACTGAGAAGAAAGTTTTGCTCTTATATCTCTGAATGATCTCTTGACTCAATAATGAAATTTGACAGGGTGAGTCGGAAAAGGGGAAATCTCCATGGCAAGGGGTAAATAGTTAGCACACATTATATTATACTTGACTAATAGAAACCTGCTTCTCTACCCTCTGGACAACCTTCATGTGTGTGTTTCCCTGGTTTCAGGTGAGAGAGCGATGCAGAAACGAATGGACGATGTTCCAGAACCGTGTAGCAGAAGCAGATAAAGCGTACATGGAACAGCACAAAGTAAAAGAATAATCGGCGCCTCTACTTACTGTCTGTAAATGAAGCTTTCGTTTCCATGAACAAGTGAGTGTGCGGAGAGAGATCTCTTAGTTTAAAACCTCTTCAGATATATCTAAGTTTTAGCTTTTATTCGTATTCCCTGATCATGCAACTAGTGAAGATATTTACTTGGTAGATGCAAAATATCGCTTGAGGACATTTCCAAGATATGATCACAAACCAACCTAACAATACACATGAACACAAATACAACACCAACTATTTTTTCCCGACACAAGAGTACAAAATTACCACAACACAAGGCTAAAGATAATCCAATGTTAAAAATTGATCAAAGAAGCAATGTCTTGTCAAAAGAGTTTTCTTTGGAATCCTGGATCGATGTTTCTCGATAACTTGGTAAGCTTCATGGGAGCTGCAGGGCAAGGTGCAGAGAGAGGTGTGTGAGAACCACAACCAGATTCCTCTATTTGAAGACAGAGAACAATACTAAAGAGGTTTTGATACAAAGACTCGATGATTTCTTCATCGGAGCAAGTAGTAAGAGAATCAATCCTCATTTGATCATTGTAGTGGTCACAGAGTGGAGATATTGCAATGATTCCACTGTCTCCATTAGAGATAGGAGTTATGGGTTCCAGATAAGCTGGTGTTCCTTCAACGGAGTTTTCTTCATAGTCCATGGTTTTACAATAACTGGGCAAAACAGTCAAAGCATACATAACAATCAAACAAAGCCCATTACATTCGTAAACACACTCTAAGCTATACTTATTTAGCGTAACGATTTGTATAACATCATCGAAGTTTCTGTTCCTCATTATGACTAAAGATTAAAGGACAAATTAGATGATGCGAAATCATCGGAATTTATTAAAAACTTCTCTCAGTGATGATACTTCAAAAACGATTCAAAGAGAGTGAGAAAATCCGTACCTTTGACAGACTCATGAGATCTGTAATTTCTTGTTTATCTTTTCTTTTTGTCTTTGACAGCAATTATTTGCGCCTTTTTTAGGGATTTTAATATTTATTATAATCTTGAGAAAATGAAAAGTGGAGAAACATAAGGTAAATCAGTTTTGGCCCATTCAATCATCAGACCCAATTTCATTAATGTCGTAAAGCTTCTTTTTAACCATAGGATTAACTTTTTTGAGGTTAGTCATTTTGGATTAGTTTATATCCATTTACGACAATCCTTTTCGACTTTTTTTCAACCTACCGTTTTTAGTACTGTATTTCTCAAATCTACCAGCTTGTTTTTCTTCATAATAGTTACTAATATATAAATAAATCTAGCATAATAGTTAATGTAATAATTAGTTTGCTATTTATAGGAAACTTGTAGAGGTAATATCTATCTCTACAGGAAATATATATATTAATTAGTTTATTACATATTTATTGATATTTTTAGTATTACAATAAACATGGCAACAAATTTTATAAAACAGATATTTTTGTAATATACTATATAGTCTATAGATCAAAACAAACATGTCATCGCAAAACAAATGGAACGATGAAAAGATTTGTAAGGAGACACCGAGACAGCATCAGACATATGAACCCACAACATTTTTTATAGACAAGTCCGGTCTTTACTTGGAGCAAATAAAGTCTAGACTTTAGGCCATATAACATTAAGTTCCGTCATCACCATGACCCTATAAGTTTCGTCCTTGAGGTCTTTACAGTTTACACACAAAGAGTGACGTACATCGGTACACGTCACCACAAGCAACTAGAAGCCCAAGACGCAACAAAAAGGGCGAGAGAAGTTGAAGAAGAAAAGATTAATCCAAGAAAATTTACCATGTACTTAGATGAAAACTTTTGAACTTTTAGATATGCTTTTGAATCAAAATGTTGTTCAAACACATGAAAAGATAGTTCAAAGTCGAAAGTGATTGAAATTTGAAGGTTATAATCGATGACTCTTGGGTTAGAATTTTAATGGTTTTAAGTGTAACACTATCAACGGCAATTCAGGAATAATATTTCTTTGACAATTCACAAATTATGCAAGCACTGGTCAAACCCCACTAGAATCGAAAAGGAAAGTGCTTTCATACTGAGTACTAGTAGTAAAAAAAAAGAAAGAAAAAAAGCATTGGTCTTCTTCGATTGATTCGTTTGGCTCAATCAAATTTCGCACTAGTGTCCTTCCTCAGTGCGTGTTTCCCAAAAGTCTGTACTTTGTGGGTGGCGAGAAACCAAGAGAAAATCTCGTGACCCTGTTCTCTCGGGAGCGCACACAATCTCTCATCTTCCTCCTCCATCGATGTAATCACAAAAAAAACACACCTTTCCTTGTTTTCGTAGGGCCTAGTAGATAGCGAGTTTTTGCCCCCAAACAGCGATCGACGGAATTTATGAGCACGAGATCTCGATTCCCAATACACGTAGGCCTCTTGCTTCTCTCTCTTGTTCCTTTGTTCCTTTCAATATTCAATTCCTTCGATTTTCTGGGTCCCCTTTGCCTTGTTTCCTCTGTCTCCTTGTCCAATTTTTCAGTTTTGTTTTTATACAACCGTAATGTTCATTTTCAGGGATATTGATTACCTACTCTTTTCCCTTTCTGGGTTTTGTTTGTTTCCAAGAAAGATTGATCCTTTTCTTCTTTCTCGTTTTGGTTATCAGTAGGGTTTGGAATCGAGGCACAATGCATATGAATCCTATTTGGAAGCTGGCTCTGGGGTTAATACTTCTTGGCTCAGGTATGTTTGTTATGAGGGGTTTTATTGATTCAAAACTGGACTTGTTTCTGATTCTTTTGCTAACTGGCTAATTTTGTATCAGTTCTTGGCTCTTTTGCGGAGCTTGACTTTGGTCATTGTGAAAGAGTTGTGAAAAAGTGGGCGGATTCTTGTTCGTTTCGTGATGAACATGTCAACAAAGACAAACGCTCGCTTCAGGATTTGCTCTTCTTTCTCCATGTTCCCCGAACTGGAGGCAGGACTTATTTTCATTGGTGATTTATTATAAATCCTACCAAAATGTTTTTGAGTGAATTGAAAGATTCTTTTTTTGATCGGGGTGGTGGTTAATGCTGTCTTGTGCTCTTGTAGTTTCTTGAGGAAGTTGTATGATAACTCTGAGGAATGTCCTCGATCTTACGACAAGCTCCACTTCAATCCAAGGTATCTTCCTCTCTTCTCGTCTTATGTTTTCAGTTGATGCCAAAGATTCTGCCTTGTGGAAACAAGAAGATGACTAATAATGAAGCCTTACGAAATGCTGTGTGTACATTCTATGGGTTGATAAGTTGACTTTTAGATAGCTTAGCCAGACATGAGATCAAGGGATGATTCATTACTCTGGTTATTACTTTGCTTAAATATTGTATCATATTAGAACATCACTGGAGTTCGCTTTTCCCCAGCCTCCTTTAGCTAAGGAAGAGTAGTGGAAAAAAGTATTATGCATGTGCTATTGTTACCTTCTGACAGTTAATATTGTTTTGACTCGTAAATTTATAGGAAGGAAAAGTGCAAGTTGTTGGCAACACATGATGATTATAGTTTGATGGCAAAGCTTCCGAGGGACAGAACTTCGGTGATGACAATAGTTCGGGATCCTATTGCGCGTGTGTTAAGCACTTATGAATTTTCAGTAGAGGTAGCAGCTAGGTTTTTGGTGCATCCCAATTTAACTTCTGCGTCAAGGATGTCTAGCCGCATACGCAAGAATAATGTAATAAGCACACTAGACATTTGGCCATGGAAATACCTAGTTCCATGGATGAGAGAAGACCTGTTCGCTCGGGTATGTGATATGTCGACCAATTCCATTCGTCTTCTTTTGTTGCATAAATATACGGCTTTTAAGCTAGAACATGATAAGAACACATAAAATTATTGACTGAAGCTTATTTACACATGCTTGGCCTTTCTTAGCGAGATGCACGAAAAGTTAAGGGTGTAGTTATCATTGAGGACGATAACCCGTATGACATGGAAGAGATGCTTATGCCTTTGCACAAATATCTCGATTCGCCTACTGCTCACGACATCATTCACAATGGAGCGACATTTCAGGTACTTTTTCATGTTGTTTGTTTACTTTTTTAAGTTATGGATTAGAGATCTCCAGAGCATTTTCATTTCACTTCACAGATTGCAGGATTGACAAATAACTCCCATTTATCAGAAGCACATGAGGTTCGGCATTGTGTGCAGAAGTTCAAAAGCCTTGGTGAGCCTGTCCTCCAAGTCGCCAAGGTAATAACACTTGTTCTTCATCATAATTCACTGCGTCTTGGTATTGTTCTTCTAAATTAGCAGATTCTATAAGCCTTTTTTTATCTTGCAGAGGAGGCTGGACAGCATGTTGTATGTTGGACTGACAGAGGAGCACAGGGAATCTGCATCACTTTTTGCCAATGTAGTGGGTTCTCAAGTGCTGTCTCAAGTGGTTCCATCCAATGCAACTGCGAAAACCAAAACTCTTGAATCAGGTTGGTGTAAGTTTCTCGCCTATATTCTTGATACAATTGCAGTTCTGTCTGAGGAGAACCTAGCAACTTAGAGTGAGGTTAATGGTGATCATTCTGTAGTCACAGTGTACAGTTTTCTCAGAGTACCGCTCTGGATATATGATTAAGGTGTTGACTGGAGATGGTTTTTACTTCTGAAAGCTACTTCTTTTATTTACCATTTTAGTAGAGAAACTAATAGATCTATAAAACAAAAAGGTTCTCTAAGAAGTAAAAAATTAAAAACTAAGAAACTTATAGCAAAAACTCGAAATAAATCTTTCCACTCAAGGGCTTACTCTTAACTGTCCTTTATTATGAACACTGTTGTTTCACTCCTTATATCTCCTCATCTTTATCTAAAGAATTATTGTTTTCTGATATTTTGGGATTATCGTATAAGGTTTTGTTGTCTTCTATTGTGAAGATTTTTCTGCTCTTTATTTCTCGTTGTCACATCATCTTTAAAGCTTCTCTTGCTCTCTTTTGTTTGAGACTTGTATCTTGTTCCTCTGGGTCCCTGGGTTTATTAATGTTTCTTTTGTTGGTTAATCTTAGTCTCTTAGAGTAAGTAGATTGATGATATGACAGTTCCTGTGCATACAGCCTAGGCCTTTTATTGCTTTTGCTCTATCTAAAGTCAGGATAACAAATGGTTGTACTTGCACTCACCAAATTCTCAACTTTATTTTCTTTGATGCTTCAGAAGCAAGTGTCACAATTTCAGAATCGGGGTCAGATAAGAGTAATATTCAGGTAAAGTCCTGCTGCATAAGGTAATAATTTGTTTGTTCGACTGTCAATTGTAATTATCGTTCTGAAAATTCCTATGACATTGCAGAATGGTACATCTGAAGTTGCATTGAATAAGACAGAAGTTAAGAGTGGAAATGTAAGTAGATTTCGTTTTCGAATTAATTATCGACGCGTGACCTGGTGTGATTTTATATCCATTGATACACTTCAGATGACGGTAAAAACCCTTATGGAAGTCTATGAAGGCTGCATTACTCATCTAAGGAAGTCCCAAGGTACCAGACGAAGCAACTCCTTGAAGAGAATTTCTCCAGCCAATTTTACCAGAGGGGTAAAGAATTTTCTGTACATGATTCAAACCAGTAAAATTAATGAGAGAAGGCCTGAATAATCAAATCTTTTGACAATGCATCTGACAGACGCGTACAAGAGTTCCTAAAGAGGTCATTCAGCAGATAAAATCGCTTAACAACCTCGATGTGGAGCTTTACAAGTATGCAAAAGAAATATTTGCCAAAGAACATGAATTAGTGTCGAAGAAATTGATTTCAACAGTAAGCCCCCTTTATCTTGATCCAAAGATGAAAACTTTTGTTTTCTCACATTTCGTCTTTTGTTTTGCGATATAAGAGTTCCTCTGTGGTTCTGAATCACAATGTGTGTCTGTCTCTGTCTGTGCAGTCTAATAGAAGTATTGTTGATCTGCCGAATGAGTTAAGGAGCGTTTTTGGAGAAATGGGTGAAGAGAAGCTGTGGAAGTTCGTACCAGTGGCCTTGTTGCTTTTATTGCTCTTGCTCTTCTATCTATTTGTAAACGCTAGAAGAAGAAGAAGAAGCTCTAAGGTTAAGATTTGATATCCTTGTCACATTATTTGGGCCAAAATCAGCAATTTGGAGGAGCTTTTGGGTCCAATTTGTAATATTCTCTTCTTTTCTTTTCGACTTTTCGTGGAAAAGAAAAAGTTTTGGGTGTTGCCTTACAGGTGAAAAAAGGAAAAATCACAAGTAAACCTATCTTTTTTTTTGACATAGAACCTATCGGTCTTTCTTACAAAAAAAAGGCAAAAAATAGAGGCAAAGTCAAAAAACTAGTGCTATAAAGAAACTAAAACGTTATATTTTCGTAACATTGGTGATTTTACACATATTTTTGAAATCGTCGTCAGAGTTTGAATCTTTGCTATACGCTCAGAGTTTGGATGATAAGCAATAAGTATTTTTTTGTTTTAAAAGGATTTTAGATTACTGATAAAAATGAGCTTTCAAAAATTCATTACATAAAAAATTTTCATAAGAAGCGTTTTGAACAAGCAACCAAGTTAATAAGATATAGCTTTTCATGCAAAGTACTAATCTATAACTGACTGAGTGACTGAGTGCAATATATATATATAGTACAGTCCATATTTATTTTTATTGGCTTGCGCTCAAATCTATAAATAATTTTTTTGTACAAATGCAGTAAATTATGTACCCCCACCCACATGATTTTTGTTTTCTTATCAACGACGCAGCAGTGTTACAATATTTGTAAAATACAGTAGTATCATGATTGATACATACATACTGGTATATGAAATAAAGAAATAATTGGTAGGAAGAAGAACAGATCATGTGGGAGATGGAAGCAAAGAGTTAGGCAAGGGACCCACTTTCCCATGAGGAAACGCCATAATAATTATATTTCGGTTCTCGTCTCGTAATCCGTCGGTGATCTCTCCATTTCTCACTTTGACATATTCTTCTTTATTATATTATAAAGTTTTTATTCAAAGTTAAACAAACCCTAAACCCCCAACTTCTTTGTTAATTTGCTAAATAAATTAAAACATCATTCACAATAATTTTACTTATTTAGATTTTAGATCGAGATCTACGAACCATCCTTCCTCAAGGTTTTTTTGTCACCTGATTTTGCATGTGCTCTGCTATTTTGTTTTTTAACTATTCCACTCAATCAATCATGTTTCTCTATTTAATTCATTTGACTACATTACCATCTATCTTTTTATTATGTCAACATAGATAGTATTACCATCCTAATATCATATCATGTTAAATTTGGTAAATCTTTTTATCCTTTTAGGATTTTCTTACACCGACATATATTCAGATAAAATATCTGACTGATTTTTACCTTATCTATAATTATTAACATGCCCTGTAAAATATTAATGACAATAATATCTTCTTTATTTACTGTACTGTATATTGTTACAGTTGTACCAGAGAGCTTTAATGCAACGTTTCAATTGAATAGGATTAAGTTAAAAATATTGCTTCGGTTAATGTATTTATTGATATGTAAAGAAAACAAATTTGTATTGATTGAGTTACTCAAATTGTATTATAGTAAAACGCGTTGATAAGATTTTTATTTCTGTCTTTGTATCCTCCAAGAAATACATTGATTAAGGATTTTCTTTAAAGTTAAGAAATGTTGTGAGATAAAAAGCAGTTTCCATATATTATGATTATTGATTGTTATCAAATTTAAATGAATCTCTCAAAAAGAAGAAAGAAACTGACGAGACATTGAAAACTCCTCCATCCACCTTTTCTCCCTCCTTCCCCTCTCTCTCTCTCTCTCTCTGTGTTCTCCGTTCGCTTTTTCTCTCTCTCTCTCCTCCATATTCGAACCTGCAATCCCTAAATCCCCAATTTGAGACAACTCCAATTCGTAAGCGTACGACTCTTTCCCTTTTTCTCTCTGTAGTCAAATTATATTGTGAGGTTCGTGCGTTTATCTCTCTCTCTCTCTCTTTGAGGTGGAGAGCTTTCTCTTTCTGTGTCTTGTGTTACGTTTGCGTTATTTTCTTGTGTTTCGGAAAATGTAGGAAGGAGTTTTTTGTGTGTTTTATCTCTGTTGGTATGGGAAATTTGCGACCGACACTTCTCTTCTGTTGTTTTAAACTCTCAGTGATGAAGAAAATATAGTCTTCGTTACCTTAAAATGTCGCCATTGCTATGTGTTGAGTAAATTACTGTTTTCCCTTTTGTCTCACCGTTTGGTGTTTCTGAAATTGCTTTTAGTGCGACTTAAGTCTGTGTCCGTCATAATCGTATTTTAAGGTGAAACTTTTACTGCAATAGCTAATAAACAATGGAGGTTGATCTAAAATGATTCAATTCTCTGGAATCTTTTTAGCTGTTTTGGAATCTTTTTGGTGAATTTGCTCATTGTTTACCTTTGTGGGTACAGTAGGTAGCATGAACTGGTTACCTGAGGCTGAGGAGGATTTCAAAGGTCTTCTCTCTGATGATTTCTTTGATGATCTCATCAATCACCTTGACTGCCCACTCGAAGACATCGATACCACCAATGGTGAGGGAGATTGGGTTGCCAGGTTTCAAGACCTTGAGCCTCCTCCCATGGATATGTTCCCGAGTTTGCCTTCTCAGCTCACCTCTTCTGACATCAGCAAGGGAGGCCGTCTGGGGATTCAGAAGACCATTCCTGCTTTGGTGAGTTCTTGCTTGCTTCTTTGTATTACTTGTTAGATTTTTCTTAGGTTCAAACCTTCAACAGTTCTGTTTCCCCATTAGAGTAATAAATCTTTCACTTCCCCTGTGTTTAATAGCAGCATTTCATATCCTTCACGTAGAGAGTAAAGCTGACTCATTCATTTATTTCATGAATAATCTTGTGTCACTTTATCGGTGCATTGATTGTGTTCCTGAAGTTCAATCCATCTGCTTTGGTTTCGTTGGTGCAGAAGCAGTCCAGTTCTTCTGAAGCCTTGTTCGGCATAAACAGCACTCTCCACCAATCTTCATCGCCTCCTGATATGAAACTCTCTAAGCTATTTCAGTCTTTAAGTCCAGTGTCAGTTCTCGAGAACAGTTGCGGTTCTCTCTCTCCCCAGAACTCCAGATCTCAGAGATTGGCTTTCCCTGTGAAAGGCATAAGAAGCAAGCGCAAACGCCCCACAACACTGAGAATTAGCTACCTTTTCCCCTCTGAACCCAGAAAGACTGAGAAGTCAACTCTGGGCGAATCAGAATCCGAGAGTTACTATTCTTCTGAGCAACACGCCAAGAAGAAACGCAAGATTCACCTGCCCACCCACGCGGTGTCCTCCAGTTTAGAGGCCATTAACTCGGACGGGATAGTCCGGAAATGCACTCATTGTGAGACAACCAAGACCCCACAGTGGAGGGAAGGACCCAGTGGACCAAAGACCCTCTGCAACGCTTGCGGGGTCCGTTTCAGATCTGGTCGTCTAGTTCCAGAATACCGACCAGCCTCAAGCCCGACCTTCATCCCATCCGTGCATTCAAACTCACACAGGAAGATCATAGAGATGAGAAGGAAGGACGATAATCAGTTTGATACCAGCATGATGCACGCGGTGATATCCGGAGCTTAAAGATAAGAGGGCATGGCAGTTTAAAGTTTGGTCTCTGATCCGCAGAAATGGGAACTCAGTGGAGGAAGAAGATGGTATAAAAGTAGTGGTTAGTGACTGTCTCAAAATCTGATGAAGAGAGTTTAGGGGTTTAGTTGAAGTTAGGAATATTACATATAGTATTGTTTGATTATGTATTTTATGTGCTCTTTTCCATTTTGCGAGCATTTTGTTTGCAGAAGATGTTTTGGCTGACATTTGTGTATCAGAGGAAGACAGGTGAAAGCCAATGTTTGCCTTTTCCTTTTTTTTCCTTAGCTCTTTGAAATAACCCTATTCTTTTATTCTTCAATGCCATTTCTTTTTCTCCCTCTCTTTCTTAATAACAGATTTTGAATTAATTGACAAGTAGTCAATTTGTTGTATGAGTTCATTACTGCAAAAGAGTTTCAATATAGCTTAAAAGACGACAACTTCGTGGTAAGCAAAAGTTAATAACAACAGACAACTTCCTCTAGCTGACAACAACAGTAACCTAAATGATAAAAGAGAAAAAAAATAACAAGTTTTTTTCCACAGAGACGGACTCTCGTACAACAAATTTCAACTAAAACCAAGTTTTGTTTCATTACTCTCATACACAATCACACTATACAAGATGCTGACTTTTTCACTCCAAAATTCCAACTTCTTGATCAACTTTCCAATAGTTGTTATCGTTGAACTCTTTAACTCCTGAATTTTCCTCCTCTGGCTTTGGGTCCTCAACAATCTCCGTGTTCCTCTTCATCGCTCCAGCTTCCCCTACTATCCCTTCTTTCATTGCTTGCTCCATCGCTTTCTCTGTCCCTTCCGCTTCTACTCCCACAAATTCCACGTCCTTCTCAAACAACGATCTTTCTGACCCGTTTGGAATCATGGATTCGTTTTTGACCTCAGGCATTGGTATGTCGAGGTTCATTATGTTCTTCCTGTCATCATCATCATCATCGATAAATGGGTTCAGACCGGTGCCACTCGCTTGCATATCTGATGGTTCTCCCCACCCAACCCATTCGGGTGGCTGTTCAGCAAAAGCTTCTTCGGCTTTCTCCGATGTATTGAAGTCGAAAAAACCCAGTGGACTCTCCATTTGGAAGTTGGTTTCAGTTGTGTTTAATGCATTGTCTTTTGGATTTCCGGTTAGATCATCGTCTTCTCCAACTACAACCTCGTCATCGTCACTGCTGCTAGTGTTGGTATTAAAGTTTCTGTTCAGTTCCACGTCCTCTATCGTCTTCGAACCTGCTGCATCAGAGGGTGTGCTTCCGAATCTGTCGTCTTGGAATGTGAACCAATTCGAATTTGTAAATAAGCTGCGGCAAAGTACCAAATAAGATTTAAGTCATTATTTAGAGATCACCAAAATAAAGTAAGTGGGGTTTAAGGACATGAGGACACCAGTATCAGTAGAGAAAAAGAAAAAAGAACTCACCTTCCTTGGTCATCCCCGAGTCGTAAGGATGAAATTACTACTTCAGCAGATTCATCGTCGAAGTAAACATCCTGAATAGTATGAACACATATGTATCAGTGTGATAAAAGACGTCAAAACTTTCCTAGATTTTTCAATAAAAAAGAGGGAAGAGAATGTTTGCAAGACTTACATCATCATCTCTATCAAGAGCATTTTGGTCCTGACCAAAGAAGATAAAAAGTTGAAAAAATTCAGTACCAGGTAAATCATTCATAAATGAGGGAAAAAAGCACCAGGATGAGAATATACCTCTTCATTGTCATCGTTTCCATAGATTTTGTATCTAAATGCTTGGCTTAAGTTATTGGCCAGAGCTGCAACATCGTAATCCCTGTCTTCCTCATCGCTATCTCTTGTCCTATCTTGTAGTGTAGTTGGGCGCCTACATGTAATAGTGAGTTTAGGTATTTTTATAACCAAGAGTGAAGATAAAATCCAAAACCCAGGACCAGCTCAAGATGCATTCACCGAGTGGTCTCGTCATGAGAAGACGTAATATTTAACTACGATACCATCAGTCATCAATGTACATGATTCAGCAGACTGACCATTTAAATGGCTACTAGATGATTAATGAGCAGAGGTTAACATACCCGCATCCCCATCTGTTGACATTTTCAACAGTGTTACGCTCCTGCAGAACACTACCTTGCCACTCATTCCATTCGCTGTTTTCCTACAGATTTGAGAACGAACAAATCCCAGTCAGCAAAAATGATAATTTCCGTGAGAGTGCAAAGACCACTCATCACAAGGCTCAACTAATGGTTTTACATTCTTTATGCATGTAAAGTGACCAAAAAAAAGCGATAGAAGAAAAACTACACAGCAGGAGATTGAATGATTGGACTAACCTCAAGGTATGCCTTTATCTGGCCATTGCTGTTACTCAAATGACCAATTTTATTTGATATTCTCGTGATATGCCCAATATACCCAACCCGAGGAGGTTTTTTCCCAGTGGCGGCTACAGTGGGCTACCTCACACAAAAGAAAATGCCAGAGAATATTTGTTTAGCTAATTAACACTGGAGCAGTGAGTCAATGGAGCTAACTTGGAGCTACCTTAAGATGACACTATGTCATATACAGATGATCAGTTAAAACCTTTGTGAACATAGCAAATGGTAATACCTGGCTATCACCTGAGAGGTTTGAGTCCCTGTCTGACGAGAGGAATTTGCCAATCAGATTGCATTCTCGAAGAATATGGTTAACCATCAAATCGTTCTTGCTTTCCAAACAAGAAAGTATTATACTCTCAACTTGATGATGCAGAGCGTTATTATATGGGTACCTTCACATGTTGACAGTATTCGATTATTTAAGATATAGTCGAAATAGCAAACGGAGATCAAGAATTTGAAGTTTAGCAAAACCTACTCGAAAAACAGATCAAGGGTCCTTTTGATTGTTCCTGAACTAACTAATTCCTTCTGTGCGGCTTCACTTCCAGTTTTCAACAAAACTGCAACGAACTCCACAATCTGAAACAAATAAAATAGGATAACTGAGTCCAATTAAGCATAGAGACTTTAAATATATTAAAAAAGCACTGTTGATGTCCTAAAACATATACTCTTCCCTAAAATGCTCAATTTTTGGACCTAACCTTTAGACGATGCTTTCCGAGAGGAGGCCTCAGTTCACCATAGGTTGTAGGCAATACTGTGCTGTCAGATGCTACAGTGAGAAGCATAAGCAAGTCGCCTGCAGAAAAAAAAGTTGATCATTTAAGGCCATTGAATACATAAATCCTGATTTGAAAAACTTGTATGACATAGTATCCTAAATATCTAAAGAAGTGCTAAGTAAGCATTCCAAAATTTATGGAGTTAATGCAAAACTACAGTTTCCTTTTCATTCAATATAAACCAAAATAGAACAGACACAGTAGAGAGCAGGGAAGATCAAACAAGGCGTGCATTTAGATGCTAAATACGCTAGGTGTCCTCGCAAATGGATAGTAACATTACATACGAAAAGGGTTGACTATTGTCCATGTGCACAATTAGATTATGTGCATTCAACAAAAAAAGAGGAAGGCAGAAAAATAATAATCTTGATGGTCATGTGACAGTATTACATCACAGAATCCAACTTACTGAGTTTTGGCAGCATGGCACCAATAGTTTCCGGGGAAACTGGGACAGGAGACTCGAACATATGTTGACCTCTATAAGAACTGAACATAGAAGATGAAGCAGCAGATCTCCTCGGATCCAACAGAGAGGTGCATACTGAAAGTGAATGAACTAGACCCGACTTTGAATGTGAGTCTTCAAGAGCATGACCAAATATCCTAGCAACATAGCTACAAAAACATGGAAAAAGTTGTATTGCCATGTGAAACACTTCTGTAACAATCTCTCAAAGCAAAAGGAATTCATCATGGAAGAAAAATTACAAACCCAGGGCTAGAGAGTTGTGTAGCTAAAGCTGACGGTGCATTCCGAGAAATTGCGCATAATGTTTCTGCTGCATTTGCCTGAACCTCCGAAGAACTCTGATTAAAGTTATAAGAGATTGCAAAACACAGATCAGAATGAAGATGATAGAAGAAACTAGCAATATCGATCAGGTATCCTAGATTTACACCACCTACAACCATCAAACAGAAAGCCAAGAGCCTCTTGTCTTTGGAATGATTATAGAAAAGCTTTACCACTTACAGATAGTTTAAGTTTGTCCACGATCATTTCAAGTAAATTGCTATCAGCCAACCATTGCATCACATCCAGAAAGTTGGGATAGACATGATCATCAGCCCCGACCAAGCGAATCAAAACCTAGACAATGTAGCAAAAATATCATAGCAAAAATGACCTCTGACGCCAAACCAAGTTATACTGAGTCTAGGAGAAACCAATTACCTCCATGATGGATGTTATCCCAATCAAATCAACCAACTGGCAAAAAACGTTTTGATGCCCCTGTGATCATCAAAAGTTACTTTGAGAACTGTAGCCAGTGTAGGTAACTCAACACAGAACAAATCATTAAAAAATGCAACTAGTTTGTCTGTCGCATCAATATAATTGCCAGTAATTCCATTGAATAATAGAGTCATGTCAATCTCTCTTGTTGCAGTTACTAAATCGACAGACATCTATCTTCCGAGATTACAATTCTGAATAGCACAGTTAGCAGAGAAGAAGTCTTATTCTTCATTACTCCTACATAATTCCAGTAATCAGTTCAAACAATTTCCATAATATATTATTAAAGTTTTTCTTATCTAATTTCCAGCCAGCTATAGTTCAGCATTCATATCGACCCAGATTTGATGGAAAAGAACTATATTTTTAGACAACTAAATAAAAATCTAATCTTAAAGCTCATGCAAGCAAGGGAAAAAGAAAAGAAGATTACCATCCGTTTTACTATATGTTATTACTTACTTTTACATAATTCATAAGCGCTGCAGTCTTTCTGATCATAAGGCAAATGACAACCTAAACCAAACAGAGACAAGTAAGGATCACTTCTTGAAGCCTTGAACTGAAATCATAGGTACAAACCAAAAAAACAACCGGAAGTCACAAACTTATGTGTTGTAAGAGAGAGGACCTTGCCGAAATAGCCAGCCAGCAATGCACTATGAGGACGATTTGGTTCAAGAAAGGAAAAAAGCAAGTCCATCAGCTGCAAGATAAAATTAAGCGAACAAATGAGATGTAGGTTAACCATAAAACATATTCCACGTGCACAGAAAATGAAAAGTATTAACTGTCATTTGAGGAAAAGGTAAGATGACGAATGAACAAGTACCTCTTCGTCCTCCACCAAAGTTTTTAGAATAACATCAATTTCACATGTAAAAATTTCACAAGAGATGAATGGAAACCTAAAAGAAGAAGAATCTATTATTAGCTAGAGAGAAAGCCTTGCCAGAATCATTCAAAATAAAAGCGGATAAAAGACAAAAGGAAAGAAGCATATTACTTGAAAGCACGTTTACTATCAGCATCCTGTGGAGGTTCTTCTACAATGTACCGCAATAATTGCTCCACTTGAGCTTTATCCCTTAGACTGCAGACATTAATACCCAATCAATAAAGTTCTCCAAGAAGATACGAAAGAAATAAGGAAATCCTCGAGTAGAACTCCACAAACACAGAAGAGATTGGTTTCCACATCCATTATATGGTTTATCAGGTTCTAATGAAACAGATTATGAGGAAAATAAGCAAATTATAGATGATATTAAAAGCTTACAAGTTTATGAGGCGGCTATTCAAAGCCTTGCATTCTTGAATAATTTCTTCTTCATCAAGAAGCTCTTCCAACGTGAAATTGTCTTTGTCTAAGATTGTCTCCACCTATGTTCGTAAGATATTGAAAGAAGATCAAAACATGAACAATTCCAAAATTCAACAGAAATTATATGAATAAGCGAAGAGTCTATTAAAAATCTCCACTAATTGTCCGTTAAAGCATCCACTTACGTCTAGCAAAAGCATCTTATAAACGAACTAAGCGAGATAAATCAATTGCGAGGGAAAAACAACCATACAACTGGACATGGACGAAATAGAGAATCTGTTCAACTCACAGGAGATGATGCAGAGAGAGATGTGAGCTTCCAAAACATGGTGGCGAGGGGGGAGTGGAGCTGGTAAGCTTCGCCGTAGCTGAAGAAATAAGGAGAACTTGGCTAGATCCGCCAAAAACCTAGCAGTGAATCTAGGTAATCGCTTCTTCGCGGTGGACGAGTAGCGATTTCAGCTGGGAGCTCGAAGACCCTAATCGATCAGTCGAAAAAAGAGATTTGAGAGATCCTAAGACGACGGAAGCGGAGAGAGATGGAGATCGGAGGTCGAAATTTTGAAAATTCGAGGCCCAAATTGCATAAAGAAGGGGAAAAGTAAAAATGCGTATTATTATTGTTTTCTTTGATATAAAAAAAGGCTGAACTTATTAGTAATAATTAAATCGCCATTTTCTTCACAGATTTGTGTGTCTAATTAGACTAGTGATTTTTCTTCGTCGTGTCTGATTGATGATCATGAGTCCATGACGATGGTGATGATAGTATCATTATGTCATCTTTATGGATATGTACTTCAATTGAATGATCGTGAGATATGGTAACAGAGATCAGGGATACCAGCAGCAGGTTACTTGTGATAAAGATCACATTTATTTGAAAAAGTCAGCAGTTTTGCGGAATTAAAAAGTTGGCGAAAATTGTTTTACAAATTTACAACGGGATGATGAGAACAATAAGCAAATCAGTTTTGTGGATAAAAAAGAATGCAAATGATTGTCTTAAGTAGATGAATGATGTAGAATCAAGCATAAAAAAAGACAAAATTGGCCGCTGAAGTGTCAAACAACAATTATTTGAGTGAACTCCGTGAATTGTTTTAATTTTTTTTTTCAATTTGAATATATATATATATATATATATTTTTTTCAAAGTATTTGTATGTTTTTAATTTTCTTTATAAATGCGAAAAATACAAAACTATATAGAAGGAAAAAAAGTGAAGATTAGTTAACTTTTAATTTAAACATTTAATATGATAAAGATGAAAAAGTTCATTAGACAGAAAAATTCCGTAGAAGTCTTGGAAAATCAGTGTATAATATCTTGCTGATCTCTCTCATCTTTTATTTATTAATTTGGACAAACTGACTAGTCTCATTTTTTAATCAAAATTTTGACCACACAATTCACAAATTGGTCGGAAAGCCAGAAAAATCGGGAAAAAGTATAATCTACACAACCTTGGGCTAATGTTACGCTTTTGGAAATGGGATCACTGACCAATTTACAGTAAGAAAATTGTGTGAGTTATGGACGTCATCCCAATAAAAGCAATGAAAGTGTAAGAACGAACATCTTTAGTAATTGTCCCTTATTTTCCTTTTTTATAAGTTAATAATACTTTCTTTACTTCCTCTACGGATACTAAAAAGCTTCTAAAATTCATTGATATTTTTAAAATTGTACACTAAACGGTCCAAACGAGAAACTAAACGTTTTTTTTCCACAAGCGCTTCACCAAAGAAAAAGAAAGAGAAGCTGTAATTTAAACGTGGATAAAGTACACACTGATGGGTGAAATAGAGAGTTCAATGGATCAACAACGCCAGCTCTTGGAATGGACACTAGTCGGAGAAGAAGATCCAACAACTTTATCAACCAGCTTTCTCAATCCCTTCTTCTTCTTCGGCGTCTTCTTCTCCTTATCCGTTTTATCTCCTCTCTTCCTTTCTCCTTCGACTTCTTCCTCAAACTGTAAACACAACTTAAGAACTTGCTCCTCTACATTGTTTAGTCTCTCTAGCAAAGTTCCCTTCCGCTCAGTCTCCTCCATGACTTGCTCCATCGAACGGCACTGTACCTTCCCTATGCTCCTTGGCGACGACAGGTCCATTGACGACGGCTGTGTCCCACTTGATGGAGTCGATGGGCCCGAGCTTCTCGGCGAGCTTCCTTTCATCTCCTCTAGCTTTCTCACCATGAAATCAATACGATCCAATCTTGAGAGAATTGGTTCTTCTACAATAGCCATTATTGATTAATAAACGACAACGTCTCACAGCTTTGGATGTGTCGGAATAGTTAAAGACAGTGTGTATCGAAAGCGAAACTCGTCTTCTCTGTTTGATAGAGCAATTGGAGAAAGCAGACACGATATACGCCACGTTTAATATTGCAGAGAGAGTTGATGGAGTCTCACACGTGTCGTTGATAACACGTGGTGGTTCTATTCGGTGGACACCTCTGCTGCCTCGTACGTCCAACATTACCCCTATCCTTCCTTATCTAATCCCAAAAATTTCTTTAGATTATGTCGGAAACAAGATAATGTTTTTTTTGGAGACTTCGCATAAAACATGATCTAATCCCAAAAATATACAAATAATTCCATTTTTCTTTTGCGAGATGCATGTGAATCGTGATGCTTCCTCAACATCACGTTGTCCATTCCTCTGGGCCTGTACAATTTAATCGATCATGATAAAATGGGCCTACAAGGCTCAAATATATAAGCCCATATAAGAATCCATCGATTTATTCAGGCAAACCGATGAAAACATTACTGTAGTTGAGAGAAATTAATGGTGTCATCTAAGAAACCCAACGAGAAGAAGGCGAGAAGCGATGGCGTCAACAAAGCTGGTGGCCGTAATACACGCAGCTCCGGTTCCAAAACGAAGAAGACGCCGAATAAGGTTAACATTGTGAAGAAGGAGCCAGAGATTTACGAGATCTCGGAATCTTCGAGCAGCGACTCTGTGGAAGAAGCAGTAAGAGGTGATGAGCCGAAGAAAAGTAATGGCGTCGTGAGCAAGGGCCGTAACGGGAAGAGTGGAGGAATTCCGACGAAGACTGTTAAGAATCGGGAAGAGGACGACGGAGGTGTGGAAGATGCGAAGACGTTTAGGTTTCCGATGAATCGGATTCGGCGGATCATGAGAAGCGATAATTCTGCTCCTCAGATCATGCAGGATGCTGTATTTCTCGTCAACAAAGCCACGGTATAGTAACAATCAATATGTAGCTTGAGGAACTTGATTTCACTTAAAAGTTTTGATGAATTGGGGAGGGTCTATTGCTAATTAGTGTTAATTAGGCATTATAATCCCGCACTTTGCTACAGTAACGAGATTTCTTCTGCGGATTAAGCTGGGGATTAACGTTATTGCTTCATCTCCATCCGTGTGTTTTGAGCGAGTTTAGATGAAACCGAAGTCACTGTTTGATTTTCATAGGTTTAAGCTTTTACCTTGTGTAAATTTGCATTTCTTACATCCTCAAGTTATAGATACCAAATACATGGGAAGGTCCTAATATAATAATTTAGGCTCGTATTTTGAAAGGCTTAACTGAAGATTGTGCTTTGGATGTCTGGTAGTTTATAGATCAAAACTTCAAAGATTCTTGAAGAGAATGTCTCATTTTATTTTAAATGATAGAAAGTTGGTATCAAACCTTTAAAAAACTTAAGGGAAGATATGTTGCTGAAGAGCCTAATTCATCTTGTTTGCTGTGGCGTATGAAGGAGAGACTCTTTTTTTTCTTCTTTCTTTCTGTATTGGAACTTGGCATTGTGTTATTTAAAATTGCTGTTCATTGTGTTTGCATTACATTAACTGGTTTTTGTAATTGAAGGAAATGTTCATTGAGCGGTTTTCTGAAGAAGCGTATGATAGTTCCGTCCAGGACAAAAAGAAATTCATCCACTACAAACACCTTTGTAAGCTCTAATCTCATCCTTATTTGCCTATATCCAGTATCAGAACTAATGCAGATGTTAACCTCATATCCGAATTCCATGTCATAAATCTTATGCTGATGCACTGATTAGCACTGGTTATTTTGAGGCATATGGCTTCCATTTGGGTTAAGGGCCATTTAATCTTAGAAAGTAGTTGATGAGTTAATCTGTTCCAGTCAGTTGCAAGATTATTTGCAAAACAGTGAATACATACACAATAGACGATGAATTGAAATCTCCTTTAATGGTTTTGTTTTTCTCCCTTGCAGCATCTGTAGTGAGTAACGAGGAGAGATACGAGTTCCTTGCGGGTACTTAACATCGTTTGAAGTATTCGCTTTTTAAATTCCTCACGGTTACTTTACTTTAATGTAACATGTAAAATGCTGAATGCAGATTGTGTTCCTGAAAAACTAAAAGCAGAGGTCGCGTTGGAGGAGTGGGAAAGAAGCATGACAGATGCAGGCTGAAATGAATACGGTTGCAATCGAACTGAACCGCTGGGTTGGAATTTGTGTCCTGCCCTGGTTCATTGGTTCCATCTGCCCAAGCTTCACCTTTCTTTCTTAGTTTACCCCTAATGAGATTGCACATATTTTATTTCGGAAATGTATACATTTTTTTTTTTCTCTTCTGGCTACAAGTTGTAAGAGTTGTCGGAAATTTAGAGTTTATAGNAAATATTTTCTTAAAAAAAAAAAAAAAAAAAAATAGCTTAACAAGCCAAAAATCAAAATTAAGAAAATATTCTTCAACTGAGCTCTACCAGTGCAATGGAACATGGCACTGTATTCGCTTGGCAACTTCCCTCTGACTAGTTGGGAGGTTTTTTTTTTTTGGTTTTAAAAGATTTGTTTATTAGGTTTGACAACAAAAAAGTTTAAAAAAATTTGAAATAAGAAAAAGTAGGGTGTGTCCACCCACAAATGCGACTGATAGCAGCTCTCTCTCAGCCGGGAAAATCCGACGATCCCTAAAACCCCTTCCCCTCTTAGGTTTTTCGAGAAATCGTTTCCTGCCATGGACTCTGATGCCAGGAGGAAGCTTACAATCACTCAGGGTTCCTCCCCTTCTCCGAAGCCGTCCAAGTTCTCTGTGTACCGGAACCCTGCTCTCGCCGCCGCTTCCACCGCCAATAGCATCCGCCCCTCCAAATCCGTCCTTTTATTCATATTCTTCCTCTCCACCGCTTCCGCTTTCTTTCTCGTTTCATTCATGGCCGGGTACGTGTGAGCAATAGCTTCGAGCTTCGTACATTGCCTCTTAGTTGCATTGTTGGAGTATTTGCTATGAGTTTTTTTTTTGTCTAGGTTTTGGAATATTTTATGGTTAGCGAGATAATCCCAACTGGAGTCCTTAGTGTGTTTGTTTCCTTCTCGTTTGCTTTAACTGCGATTTAGGATTCTCTGTATGGATCCCAATCTGGAAACTCGCATCAGTGTTACTAATAATTTACTTGTTTATCTCTCTGTTGCAGAGAGAAGCGGTTGATTAATGCTTTAGCATTCGGAAAAATTCCCCAAGAGGCAGCTTGTGAGTTGCATTTTGATTTCCTTTTTTCCTTATGTATTTTAGTTTCTTAGTGTAGTATCTAAAATCTTATCTTATGCTTCAGATGTCACTGTAAAGGTGTGGCAGGGGCTGGTGACTTTGTTTTGTATTGGAGCAATGATGGCCTTTTCTAAAGGCATATCGCTGCACAGAGCCAAATTTGCTGCACGAGCATCAACTCAATCTTCCTCTAAAGAAACCAAAGATCAGTTTTCTCTATCTAATCGTCAGCTTGAACTTCTTGGGATAAAGAAAAAAGCTGACCTGAGTGTATCAGAATTTCCAAAGAGTCGTCCTGCATCAAAACCTTCACAGTCATTGGAGCCGCTTGTCCCGATACATCAAACTCTTACTGGTTCAGCGCATAAGTCGTCCGGTGGTGGTGATAAGCTGATTTCTCGTAATGGGAGCCAGATTAGTCCATTTAGCACTCCTTCCAAACAAATGGGTTCACCGTCTTTGTATCTTGTCCCTTTTAGCTCACCAGTTTCTTCTAACCGTGCTTCATCTGGTCAGGATAAGGCTGTTTCTAATCCTTGGTCTGGTAGACGGAGTTCTGCAAAAGATATAGCTACAGAGGAGCAGCTTGAGCAGCTTTTGTCAGAAATAGATGAAAAAATCACAGAGTCGGCTGGGAAGATGTTGACACCTCCGCCAACAGTTGGGAGTTATGCCATGGCTAGTCCGGGTACAGTTGGTGGTTCCACTGGTGCGTCTGGAACTACTAGGAGTACACCACTAAGACCTGTCAGGATGTCTCCTGGTGCTCAGAAATTTACGACTCCCCCAAAGAAAGGAGAGGGTGATTTCCCCAACCCAATGTCCTTAGAAGCGGCTATTGAAGGTTTTAAGCATCTAGGTGTCTATCCTCAGATAGAAGACTGGCGTGACCGACTAAGGCAATGGTGTTCCTCAGTTTTGCTCAGACCTCTGCTTAACAAGGTTGAAACCAGTCATATTCAGGTTTGTGTTTGGAGTCCTTTCTAAATAAATACTGGTCTTCCTATACTTGTCTGCTGATGAATGAGTTGATGACCACATCCGAATCAGAGGCAGAAGGAGATTTTCTTGTTTTCATATGTTGCTGTGAAGGAGAATTTAAACTTTGTAATTGTGTAGGTAATGCAAGCAGCATCAAAGCTAGGTCTTAATATCACAGTAAGTCAAGTTGGAAGTGATTTGCCAACAAATGGAACAGCTACGACTGCCTTACCGGTTGATCGCACAAAGGGGTGGCAGCCATCTTACTCTCTCGATGAAGATGCACAACTTCATCAATTACGTGCTACCCTTGTGCAGGCTATTGATGCTTCCATGCGTAAGTAATTTTCCTACAGCTTCTAGGCTGATTTGGTTCGAAAGGTTGTCCTTGCTAAGTTGAAGTGCCGCTCTGTTGTCTTGAAATAATGTTATCAACTTAAGATTTGATGTTTCTCAATACTTACTAAATTCAAGGATGTTGGAAGAGTGATATCATGTCGTTTTATGTGTTGTTGCCAAATGTTTGGGTCTTCATGTAGTTGCTAATTCTTTCTTCTGGCATCTGCAGAAAAGCTGCGTACGGAGAACCAGCTGTTCCAGCAACAACAACAGCAACAGCAAGCGGCGCAAATACCCGTCATGCAGGAATGCGTTGATGCTATAAGTGAACATCAGAGGCTTCAGGGCTTAATGAAAGGAGAGTGGGTCAAGGGCCTACTTCCGCGCAGCAGCATTCCGGCAGATTACACAGTGCAAAGAATCCGAGGTATCAAACATTCAAAAAAGAAATTATTCCATTTCAATTTTTAGTCTATTAATCACGAGTCGTATAACTCTTGGCGTTTGGCAGAGCTGGCGGAAGGAACTTGTGTGAAGAACTATGAATACAATGGAAGGGCAGATACTCGTGAGAGAAACAAGAAATGGAGCCTGGAGCCTCCAACCGATTCTCATCTGCTTCTGTACTTGTTCTGTGCCTTCTTAGAACACCCAAAATGGATGCTACATCTGGACCCCAGCTCCTATTCAGGGACTCAGGCGAGCAAGAACCCGTTATTCTTAGGGGTTCTGCCTCCAAAAGAGAGATTCCCAGAGAAGTACATTGCAGTGGTATCGGGTGTACCTTCGACCCTTCATCCTGGTGCATGTGTGCTTGCGGTAGACAAGCAAAGCTCACCGACATTTGCCTTGTACTGGGATAAAAAAATTCAGTTTACTCTTCAGGTAATGATGAATTTAAGTGCATTTATATAATATGAATGGAACAATTACATCTATAGAGGACGTGAAAATGGATTTTGGTTTGTGATGAACTTGTACTGGAAATGGAACAGGGAAGAACAGCGTTATGGGACTCTATGCTGCTGGTATGTCACAGAATCAAGGTGGGATACGGAGGTGTTGTTCGTGGGATGAATCTGGGTTCTTCGGCCCTTAACATCCTCCAAGTTGTTGATTCCGATACTGACGAGTAAGAAAACTGGATTTTGAGACAGGTGGAGGTGCATTATTAGGAAATGCCATCTCATTTTGCCATTGTTAGACGGAAGTAGTGAGATTAGTTCTCTTTGAGTAGCAACTTATTCTTGTGATAAGTAAATATTGAGGATGCTTTTTTATTTATTCTAACCACTCTAAAAATCAGTTGGTCACACTGAAGATGTATTCGTCAGAAAACATGCGAAATTGTTTTTTGTTTGCATATCAATGCATCATGAGGTTGAATGAGTCTCAGAATTGGCATTGCCTTCATAATCTTCCTTCGGAAATGGAAAGAAAAAAATATGGGGGTTTTGTTTATTACTGTGTCTATTGTAATAACTAAGAGCAGAAACAACAGTCGAATCATGTTTTGTTCACTTGTCAAAAGATGGTCACAGTAAGCATTAGTCTGAGTCCATCCCAAGGTTACTAATGCTCATTAGTTCTGAAGATCAACTTAACATGAAATTTCAAAGCAAGAGCCTTTGACTGCAGCTGCTCATAAAACGAACATATAACCGAAACTTGTAAGAAATCTCGACGTACACTTCTGTCTTTGCTTATCTGACTCTAAATAAAATGAAAACTGAAAATTTTAGCAAAACAGTATGGCGTGATAAACCTTTAAAAGCCAAACATATGTTCCTCCATCGTGCTGGATATCAAATTGTGAAGCCATGCCTATCTAACTAACAGTAAAAGTCACAACTGCATAAGCAAACTGAAAACCAAAGGGAATGTATCAGGCTCTAATAATCACCAACTAGGTGTATCACAGTTCCTTGTCTTCAAGCTGTGCTTTTTCTGCTGCTTTTTCAGTTTCCTCTACAACAAACGCCTTGAGCGATTCAACGTCTCTTTTCCCTGATGATAGATGCAAATATAAAAAAAAAGATCAACTTATAGTATTACTCAGCTATAAGTTTGCAAATCAGAGGTCCATACACGGTGTGTGTAAAGCAAGTTTACCTTGATATTTTGAAACTTCTTCTCCATTGTAAAATAGTTTAAATGTTGGATATGAGTGAATTTCAACTTTGGTGCAGACATCTCTGCTAGTACCACAATCTACTTCACCAATCTCAATTTCATCGTCTCCCTCCATTGCTTTTCCCAATTCTTCCCACAAATTCCCCAATTTCTTGCTGACATTCAGATTTAGTTTTATCAACAAGTGATAAAAAAAGCCATATCACTCAGTTACAGTATTTTCACGAAACAAGAATACTAACCAGTGCTTACACCAAGGAACACAAAATTTTACAAACCATGCCGTATCTTTCTCCTTCACCTGAAACAATGAACATGGAGAGAGTAAACATCCATTCTGTGTCTGAAACTAAGAGATGCCACCATCTGAAGTTAAACTTTCTTAATTGCCAGGGCTAGCTTTACAAAATGATCTAATTATCAAACTCCAAAACAAGATTAGAGCATAATGTTGAAATTGATAGGAAATTGGCAATCCATGAGAACTACATAATACGATGAGAATGCTCCATATAGAGTATGTAAAATCAGAAAGATGGCTAACACATTTTAATAACTGGTAGATACTAGATAGTCTAAGCAAGCTGGTCATCGAAAACCTAAACTAATCTGAAACGAGAGCCTCTACTTAGATAGACCAGAAACTAAACTTGTGAGCAAACAATCTTTATACGGATTGCAATAACCCGTTCTCAATATCTCATTATAAAAGGAGCACAGAACACAGATATAAATTTTACCTTATTCTAGTCAAACACTAGAGTTCAGACATATGAAAATACTCTCAGGATTTAGCAAATGAAGGCTTCAGAACCTTACCTTGTCAGAAAAAGTTTCTGGGGTCAGCGTAATAACTTCCGCTTTAATTAATTGAATCGGAGAAAAAAGGAGAAGTATAATCATGGGAGCAACAAGCCGAGCATCGAGCGTCATTGTAGTAAACCCAATTTTTCTAGTTCACTAGTTCTTGGAACTTCTCTCTCCAATTTTGGAACTGCAAAATAATTGCATTTAACCGCACTATTTCGAAAAAGTAAAGGTGATATTCTATGGGAAAATCATTTAGGTGTTTTTCGTAGAGTAAAAATTTAAAATAAATGGCAAAGATTCCTAGAAAACTAGGGTAGCATCCGTTTTGAGAAATCTATATGAAAGGAGAAAGAAACAAAAAGTAAGCAAAAAAAGTGCCAAAAACATTTCGGACACATGATCCAAAAAGTGTCAAAACTGAACTCATTCTTCATCAGCAATCAGAATATTCATATGATATACGAAAGAAAACCCCACAATAGAGATAGAGAATAGATGATTTATCACCTGATTGATAACAGCAACAGAATTCAAAAGCGATGTCAATGTGATTTAGTCCTTAACATATAGTATCCACTTTCCTGACCTGTGACGCAATTAATAAGCAATCCGTGGACTTGGAATATATGATACAACAAACTACAAAGGATCGATGCACAGTGCACTAAAAGTGAGCTAAGAAACACCATTCAATTGTAAGAATCTGGCCTAAAAGATAACATTTAATCATATTTGATGTTGCAAACCCAAGTTTAATGAAAAACTTTAAAAGAGTGAAACTTTGAGGGGTCCGTTTATTAATCAGTAGCCAGCAAAGACAGTTTCTCACAGAAAAGTGAATACAAGGGCACATTTTTCTTCCAAATTCGGATTTTGGATCCGATGATATTCCAAAGAAGCTAAGAGGTGGAGAATCGAGACGATTAATATTCATCTGATCTAAAAACTAAGAAAGAAGGAATTGAAGCGAGATTCATTGAAAGAAATCAGATAGAAGAGTAGGGAGATGGATCGTAGATGTGTCTGAATCGCTTACCTTGTGCAAAACCAACACCAAGCAGAGAGAGAGAGAGGGAGAGATGTCAAAGAAGAGTTGGAGAAAGTTAATTAATAAGTTTATTATAAACTTCAACACAACCCAGATATATAGGCCCAATAGTTTAGGCCCATAACTAATTTCATTCCTTTTTGAAACTCAAGTCCTCCATAGCCATCTCGTTTTACTTTCTTTATTTCTCTGCAAAGACCAGCGACGATGATGAACAAAGGCGGTGGTTCTGGTGGTGGTATGGCCGGATCCGGTGGAGGAAGCGGTCCAACGGCGGCCGCTGCTGCTGCTGCTTTACAGAAGCAAAAGGCGTTGTTACAGAGAGTAGAGACTGACATCACCTCTGTCGTCGATAACTTCACCCAAATCGTCAATGTCGCAAGAGTAAGTGGTTTCTTTGGGGTTTTAAACTTAGAATTCATCAGAAATTCAATCTCGATTCGATTGAAGATTACCGTTTCCTAGGATATCTATTGGCGAAACTTTTGAGATTTCCCTGGTTTGTGTAGGTGAGTGATCCGCCGGTGAAGAACTCGCAGGATGCATACATGATGGAGATGCGAGCTTCTAGAATGGTAATCGATTACTTCAATCCATTGAATTAATAATTGATTTCCTTAGAGGCTCATGTAATCAGTGAAGCTCTGAGATAGGTTTCACTCATGAATTGCTAAAATATATATATATAACATTGTTTTTAAATGGGTTTGTTTTGGTAGCTTATGCTCTTAATATGTTTGTTGAATGACTTCGTTTAGGCATTTGGATTACTAGGGGATTATATATGAATCCAAAGTTCACATATTGGGAAAATCTTTTGAGTTTCAATAACGTTCACTACCAAAATCTAATTTTACTTTGGTTTCAAAACTGGGGTTGTTTTGTTAGCTTATGCCCTCATTGTGTTTTTTCTTTTTAGGCATATGGATTAACGAATTTACATAGAATTCGGGTTTCAGGGGTTAGGGCAGAGCAAATGTGGATCCAAAGCTTACAAATCTGAACATTCTCTAATGACTGAACCCTTGTTTTACTTTTGTTACAACTTTGTTTCTTTGACTAGCTTATTCCTTAGTTGTGTTTGTTAACTGAGTTCCTCAACAATGGTGGCAGGTTCAAGCAGCTGATTCTCTTTTGAAACTTGTATCGGAACTGAAGCAAACCGCGATTTTTTCTGGATTTGCATCACTAAATGACCATGTTGAACAAAGAATTACAGAGTTTGATCAAGAGGCCGAGAAGACAAATCGATTGTTGGCTAGAATAGCCGATGATGCGTCTGCCAGTCTTAAAGAGCTCGAGTCTCACTATTACTCTTCTGCTCAGAGATTGACTCTGGACATTTAAGGGGTTTTTTGATCCGGAAAAATTAGCCTTTGCAGGAGTTTCTTGAGAATCCGGCATGTAGTATGACATCATAAAAGCCACATATATGTATTCGCTATATATATTCGATTAGGTCCAAGTGTCCAACTTTTACAGTCGTTGATGTAGAGAAAATCCACCTAATCATAACCTTTGTATTTTAAACTTTTTTTTTTTCGTGCAAGATGTTAATGTTACTTATCAAAAACATTTATATTTCAAATTTACTTGAGTAATACTCCAAAGACTTGGAAACTTTTATGAAACACTGACCGTCCCCCAAGGCCCAAGCAAATAGAATTGACGGCGGAAACTTCTATGTAACACGACCGACTCACAAGGCCCAAGAAAAAAGAGAATTAACGGCAGACAGGGGCATGATTGTAATTTTGCAAATAATATTATGTTAAACCCTAACCTCTTTTCCCTTCGTTTCACCTCTATAAATAAACTCGTATCTCTTTGTCAATTCACTAGTTCATTCTTCTTCATCCTAGCCGCTAAACTTTCTTGCGATATCTTTGAGGTACGCATCTACGATCTATTTCTTATTCGTCTGCTAATCATTGCTGAAACTGTTTCGATCCTTCTTCTTTGTTTCTTCTTACTATTTTCTTTCATCTCTTTGATTCGATGCTCTTTGTTGATAGATCGATTTGAAGATCTGATATGTGCTTTAGAATTTTATCGAATTGTGGAAATCAACGCTTAACAGTGCAAATCGTAATGTTTTTTCTTATCGATTATAAACTTTTTTGTTGCTTCATCGGATTGATCTGATTCTTAGATTTCTGCTTCATCGGATTGATCTGATTCTTAGATTTCTGTATAGCTCGATGGATTTTTGATTGCATCTGAGTGAACTAGTCATTGTTTTAAGGTGTTTTGATTTTAAATAGTCGATTTGTATTGTGAATGAGTAATTCTGGAGCAGCATAACAAATCCATTGTTTCCTTCTTCTTGATACCAAGTCGGGGAAACTCTTTGGATAGTTTGCATTGACCTCCTGAATTGCTGTGTTTTATTAATTTAGCTCGCTTAGCTCAGAGGATAGAGCACCACAAACAAAAATTTGTGGTAGAAATCGGTTCGACTCCGATAGCGGCTTTTTACCATCAAAGTGTTGATAAACATGAATTTCATATGGATATGTCTACTGTTTTTGGATTGACTCAATATGACTGATCT
>OVAQ01000408.1:4885-33716 GCA_900406345.1 Erysimum cheiri | reverse complement strand
AACGAGAACCTTAATCAGCCAAGATTAGTAAGTTAGTAATAAGTATTTTTTTTTTTGGGTCTCCTACTACAACATATCCAAATTCAAAATCTTGTCGCGAGTCTCGACTTCCTAGTAATAAAAAGCCTACTCATGTTCCATTTTCCAACAAAAACCAAACCCAGTAATCATCGACATCACCATAAAATTTAGAAACTTTTTTTAAATTATTTTAAAATAAGAAGAACAACACACCTGCATCAGTCAATAACTAAAAACTTTGGATAACTACTAAACCGTCAGAGAGCAAAGCACATTATTTTATTATTATTTTTTCAAATTTATATGACAAAACACACATATTCCAACACTTTTAAAAGCTCACAAGAATTCAAAAACTTTGCCATGTCTACATTACACCACGTTGCTACATTGGAACCCATCACCTAAATTCTTCTCCTTCGTCTTCTTCTTCTCTCGTGTCTCTCTCCGCAACTCCTCGTTGCATCACTTACATGAACCATACTCTCTAGATATTAAACAAGTTTTTCAACATTCTGATTCTCTCGAGAAAATGCAGTTTCTTCGCCTTCTATCACTTGTTGTTTCTTCCTTCTTCTTCTTCTTCTTCATCAGCTTCTCTGCGTCACTAAATCCCGATGGTTTGGCTCTTCTTGCTCTCAAATCCGCCGTCTCGAAAGACCCGACCCGTGTGATGACTTCCTGGTCCGAGTCCGACCCGACTCCATGTCACTGGCCAGGAATCATCTGCACTCGCGGCCGAGTCACGTCACTCGTTCTCTCCGGAAGAAGGCTATCGGGTTACATACCCTCCGAACTCGGATTACTCGACTCGCTCGTAACGCTCGACCTTGCTCGAAACAATTTCTCAAAACCCGTTCCGACTCGTCTCTTTAACGCCGTCAATCTCCGTTACATCGATCTCTCACACAACTCAATCTCCGGCCCAATTCCGGCCCAAATTCGAGCCCTCAGGAACCTCACTAACATTGATCTCTCCTCCAATCTCCTCAACGGGTCTCTCCCTGAGTCACTCACCCAACTCGGAAGCTTAGTCGGCACACTCAATCTCTCTTACAACAGATTTTCCGGCGAAATTCCGCCGTCGTATGGACGGTTTCCTGTTTTCGTCAGCTTGGATCTCGGCCACAATAATCTCACCGGAAAAATACCTCAGATTGGCTCTCTGTTAAACCAAGGACCAACCGCGTTCGCGGGAAACTCTGATCTCTGTGGTTTTCCATTACAGAAGCTATGCAAAGAAGAAACTGCAAATCCTAAGCTCGTCGCTCCAAAACCAGAAAGCTCGCTAATCCTCCCGAGAAGGCCAAACTCTAGTTACATCGACAAGAATGAGAGAAATGATAAACAAATCACCGGATCTGTAACGGTTTCTCTCATATCCGGAATCTCAATCGTAATCGGAGCTGTTTCTATCTCCGTATGGCTGATTCGGAGAAAACGGAGCTCCGCCGTGAGCAAATCAGAAAAGAACACGGCGGCGCCAGTGGAGGCGGAGGACGAGGAGCAGGAAGGTAAATTCGTGGCGATAGATGAAGGATTCGAGCTTGAGCTCGAGGATTTGCTGAGAGCATCGGCTTACGTTGTGGGAAAGAGTAGAAGTGGGATTGTGTATAGAGTGGTGGCCGGAATGGGATCGGGTACAGTGGCGGCGACGTTTTCCTCGTCGACCGTCGTTGCCGTGAGGAGGCTTAGCGACGGAGACGCCACGTGGCGGAGGAAGGATTTTGAAAACGAAGTGGAGGCAATCGGTAGGGTCCAGCATCCAAACATGGTACGGCTAAGAGCTTATTACTATGCTGAGGACGAGAGGCTCTTGATCACTGATTACATACGCAATGGCAGCTTGTACTCTGTCTTACATGGTAATCTACTCACCTAATTTCAACTTTGTTTTTGATTTCTTTTTTGTCATTTGCGAATTCTCGATATTGACAAAAGTTGGGGGTTGGTGCTCTTGAACCAGTTGATTGGTGGATCTACATAGATAGAGTTTTTTGTCTATATTTAGATTGTATGATAATAGAAAATTTATTGGCGTCTTCTTTTTGTTCGTTTGCTAATTCATAGTCTTTTGAATTCACATGTTTGGTAACTGTTCTAGTTCGTGACAAACTTGGATTTTTCTTCTTGTCCAAAACAGCAACGTTAATTCGGTTTTTGCTAATGGTTTTGAATTAGGAAAGAACAATGTACAAGGTGGTGCAAAGATCTTGTTTGTTTTAACTTCATGAGAGAATATTGTTGGTTTAAGAGGTTAAGATTGGTATTAAGGTCAATTTCAAGAGTGTTTAATGAGACAGAACGAGCAGAGGGATGTTTTTATATCGATGCACCATTTGCAATATTGGATTTGAGAAATTGATTTTGATTGTTGTAGGTGGACCTTCGAATACTCTGCCTTCACTCTCTTGGTCTGAAAGGTTACATATTGCGCAAGGAACCGCTCGTGGCTTGATGTATATACACGAGTACAGCCCGAGAAAGTACGTTCATGGCAACCTAAAATCAACCAAGATTCTGCTCGACGATGAATTACAACCTCGCATCTCAGGCTTCGGTCTAACACGTTTGGTCTCAGGTTACTCCAAACTCACCGGTTCGCTATCCTCCAAGAGGCAAAGCTTAGACCAAACCTACTTAACCTCTGCTACAACGGTGACAAGAATCACAGCTCCCTCTGTTGCTTACCTTGCACCTGAAGCTCGAGCTTCATCTGGTTGCAAATTATCTCAGAAGTGTGATGTCTATTCGTTCGGAGTTATTCTAATGGAGTTGTTGACTGGTCGTTTGCCTAATGCTAATTCTTCTGAAAACAATGGTGACGAACTCGTGCCTACTGTGAGGAACTGGGTCAAGGAAGAGAAGCCGTTGGCTGAGATTTTAGACCCGGAGATTCTAACCAAAGGTTACGCAGAAAAACAAGTTATTGCAGCCATTCATGTAGCACTGAACTGCACGGAAATGGATCCAAAGGTTCGTCCAAGGATGAGATCAGTGTCTGAGAGTCTCGGCCGAATAAAATAGGACTGAGATGGTTCTAAATAACTAATAAAGTAAGTTAGAAATTTTGCAAATCCGTGAACTCATAAAGCTCATGCACCACCATGTTTTGCTTCTCTAGGATTTTTTAACTTTTCTCCAATGTTGTAGGGTTTGGAGTTCCTAATCATCTGGTGGTCTATCCTTGTATTGTCTATTTGTTACTATAGATTTCTAGTGGGCTTAAGGAAAGTAGTTTCTTGTTTCTTGATATCCATTCTTGCCTTAACCATGTTCTGGGCATCTTGAAACAAATTGTAGGTTTATCTATATCTTGTTTACGTCTTACTCTTTGTATATAGTATATACAGACATACAGACTTCAACAAATGTTTAAAGTGATATATATTGTCTGATTAATCATAAACTTTGGATACATTGTTACGTACGATCAAAAGTGGAGGCCTTATACAAAAGAAAATTAAAAGAAACCAATTAAGTAAGATATAGAACCTCAGAAGAGCACACTGAGAGGATTAAACCAGAGATTTAGGGGACAACAAGTAACCAATCCCCTTGCAAGGCGTTTCTAGCTAGGAAGCAAGGCTTGTAGCAGTTCGGACACTTGCACCAAGAGCTTATTACGTAAGAAAGAAACTCTGTTATGGTCTTATATATGGATAGTTTCGTCGATAGCCTTGAATATTCGAGTTGCGTTTATGCCGTGTGTGGGAGTGTGTTCGGTTCTTCCACCAAAGTTCATAATTCACAATTTGCCAAGCAAGTTGGAGGACGACTTCTTTCTTGAAATATGTAACGTACAATTTGAGTTTTCATGAGGAAATCCAAAACGTATATAAGTTGGCAATTTTTTTTTAAAATGCAATTAAAACATGCAGATACTAACGTATAACACCAAGCTAGCTAGCGTTTTAGGCTAAATTAAACACCGTTACCAGTTGCAACCTAATGTATGTATGCCCTATAAATTTGAATAAATAGACAATGAGAATCTACAACAAATCAATATTCCAAACCCAATAAACATGACTTCCCATAAAAAACTGAGCATAACACTTGTCATCTTATCTTTGCTCTTTAATGTAGCATTATCACAGAAACTAGTGGGTGTAGTGGTGGGTAAGGATATATACAAATGGAAGTTTTTTCCGTGGATAGACGTAGCGATCATTAACAATATCGACAGTAAGTTACGTGTGTTTTGTACGAACGGAAATATATCGTATGATTTTATTGTGACTATCCCAGCGGGAAGGCGTACAACGATAGCTGAATTCACAAAAAGCTTCTGGGGACGAACTCGGTATAGTTGTACATTTACATTTGGTGGTGAAACACGTCATTTTTATATTTATAAAGATAGCAGAGACAATATTAAGAATTATCAGTGCCAAAGCTGCAGGTGGTTGATCTCAAGGAAAGGACCTTGTGCTCTTAATCACCAAACTAGACGATTTGATATCTGTTATCCTTGGGATAAATAAAAACATCATTACCGGATCCGTTATATGTTTTCTTGTTTTTAATGATGAAAATCAAAAAGGTTTGTAACCGAATTATATACTAATAAAAATAAATTCATGTTCAGAGAATTGTGTGTTGGGAATGTTTCGATTCATTAGCCAATATATATGTAGTAGTGGATCCGAGGCTGTGGAGTAAAACACATTCATATTCGAATGTGGATGCAGATCTTGATACAAGATTTTGAATATTTTTATTACCAGTGAAGTAAATCTTATCGATCATAAATAAAAACGAGACGAGTTGCATAATATTGCAGAAATCAGAATCATATATAGTTAATCTCAATTTTAGTTACATCCAAACGTCTATGCCAAAAGTAATTGCAAAAATTATCAAATTACTCCAAAACTTGTGTTTGATATTTCCATCTATGCGGTATCAAATCTAAACGTTTCTTGGCTTTGCTTTGTTTGATGTAAAGTGTCGGCTACATTTGATGTAAACAATTCGTCCGCACAAGATTATTATTACCTTTATTCTTCTACCTTTTTAAAATTGAGAAAGAACGGTCAGATCTCTGTGTCCGTTAAACGGTGATGATCCGGTTGGATTGGCAAGGCGTACAGTAACTAAGGTATGTTTGCGCACAGACAAGCAGTACTCAAGTGACTTGCATTAGGTTTTACGAGGGTAAAACTGGAATCTCGTCGACTAGGAGCCGATTAGTTATGCGTTTATCCCGCCTGTGATGCAAAATTTGAATTTTTTTTTTGTTCACACATGTGAGAGAGCCTTCTCTCGCACGTGCCAGCCTTTGGATTTGTTTCCTCATTATAATCCCGCTCAGGAGACGACCTTCAAAGAGTGCCCAGATCGCCACTCTCCCCAAGAAAAGCTCTCTCTCTCTCTTCTCTCTCTCATTGTCTGTGCACAGTTGAAGAGACCGTTTTGGAGTTCATCAATAGCTTTATTGAAGATTCAAAGGTAAATTCTATGGTTTCCTTTTCTATTTGATTTAGTATACAGATGACTCAAGGTTTTAATGGTGACTCGATTTGAATCGGAAATGGGTAGTTTCTTTGGGATTGTTTGTGAGAAAGAAGATTTGTGATCTCCGCTTCTTGATATTTTTCTGGAATTCGTTTCTCCGAACGAGAGATATGAGGCGGTTGATTTTAATGGGAAATGAGGGATTTGAGTTCCGGGTAAAACCCTAGGTTTTGGCTTTCAGTTGGTTTAGTCTTGGGGCATTTCTCTAATTGGTTTTTTATGTTCTTGTTTCAGCGACGTTATCATAATGCCAGAAGCAAGAGACCCAATCCAGAGGCCAGTGGATTACTCGGCGATATTTGTCAATAGACGCAGTCATGGTGTGTTTCTTGACGAGCCAGATTCAAGACTCAGTTTAATTGAATCTCCGGTTCAGAGATTGCCATCGGATTCTCAGGTTGGAACAGGCGGGATTGTGAGAGGCAATTTCAGTACATGGAGGCCTGCTAATGGGAGAGGTCACAGTCCTTTTAGATTCGCACAGGGAAGAGAGAATATGCCTTTGGTGTCTACTAGGCGTGAAAGAGATCGTGCTTCACCCAGTGTGTTGCCTTCTTGGTACCCAAGAACGCCTCTACGTGATATAACTCATATTATTCGGGTAAATTCACCAACCCCTTTTGTATTTTATCTGTTGATTCTTCTGCATATAATTACTTTTGGTCTGGCTTGGGTTTTGCTTTGCAGCTTGGTTAAATGTTTGGGTAGCACATGGGACAATGCTTTTGCTGAGTCTTAGTTTCCTCATTGGTTATCGTAGTCCTTCTTTTCAGCTGAATTTAAGATTCTGCTACTGATAGTTTTGTTAAAGTGTTTCGGTTTCTTATTAATCATAGCTGGCTTGCTTAGCCTATCTGATTAAGTTGAATCATAGAATCTCTTGCCATAAGGCTTGCTTAGCCTGGCGATTCATTCTGTTTACACTCTTAAACTATAGGCTATTGAGAGAAGAAGAGGAGCTGGGATGGGAGTAGGCGATGGCCGAGATATTGAGATCCCAACTCATCAACAAGTTGGTGTTCTTGAGTCTCCAGTACCACTGTCAGGTGAACACAAATGCTCAATGGTGACTCCTGGTCCATCTGTGGGATTCAAGCGTAGTTGCCCACCATCAACTGCTAAAGTTCATAAGATGTTGCTTGACATCACTAAAGAGATAGCTGAGGAAGACGCAGGCTTCATCACACCCGAGAAGAAGCTACTCAATTCTATTGACAAAGTAGAGAAAATTGTGATGGCGGAGATCCAGAAACTGAAGAGCACTCCTCATGCAAAAAGAGAAGAGCGAGAGAAGAGGGTACGGACTTTAATGTCAATGCGATGATCCACACTGCAGAGAGACCAGAGAGGTATCTGCTAAAGGTTCCTGCACAGTGAGTACATCATCTTCTGATGATATCAAAGAGGGGTCTATAGATCATCTTCTGATGATATCTTCACAAGTTCGTTGATTTCTTAGACTTGGTATCATTTTCTGATGATTCTACTAGAAGGGTCCAATCATCTTTTCTGATGATTTTATAGGATACTCTTTTTTAAAATCATTTTACTAATGATATAGAACAGATCAGGAATCATCATCAGGAATCATCTGCTGATGATGATATCGTAGGAAAGATAATACTTTTGATAGTTCACACATTTCATGTTTGGAGTCGTCACTGTTAGACGATTTGGGATTGTAGAAGAATTTCATTCTTGTTACTTTGAATAATTGAGTTGTATATAAGTATTTTTTTGTTGCTTGAAATTGGTAATATCCGTTTCCCCATCTATTTCTGTAGACTTTGAACTCGATAATGAATCCCAAGTTCTGCAAAATATTCTCTACTCAAGTTAACCAAGTCAATCGTTGACGACCAAAAAAGTTCAAAGTAGGCAAACAATAGTTTACTAGGATTTTAACTTGCAAGTGTTAAATTCTAGTTTCAAGTTAAGTATCTTCTTTTTTTTTCTTTTTTGCCAGTCTGTACTTTTTGTCCTTAATTCACAAATAAGATTACTTAATCGTGGTCACCTAGGAATGAAGAGTGGAGACATCAGAGTTAACTTGTAGTATTTGGACAACACGCATGGAAGACCAGAGAACATAGTTACCCTTATGTATTATATAGAAGCAACACCAACTGAATCAGTACTAAGAATATTAACAGTTAAATAGAGAGAGAAAGAAAAAAAAAAAAAGAAAGAGTTTTCTTCGAAAATAAATAGATTTCAGTGACTTAAGGTGCCAAAATGAGGAGGTTTCAATCACCCAATGACATCTAAACACAATCACAATGACACAAGACGGGAAAAGATTCAGAGTTTGTCATCAGTTTTGGTGTGTTCTCTTTTGGGGTTTTAGACAAGAGGAGGATACTGCTTGGACTGCAGCTTAACCCTTTTCTTGTACTCAACTGGATCCTGCACAATCATCAAAATAAAGCCACAATCAATCGACTTAGTTCCTATGATTTCAAAACCTATCAAGAGTTTTGAGTTTTGGTTTCCAACTGTACCTGACAGAAGAGATGATAACCATCGGTCTGTGCAGGGTCAGCGGGATTAGGTGTGTCAAGTAAATCCTGAATACCGACAAGAATCTGCTTCACGGTGATGGCTGGTCTCCATCCCTATCAACATAACCCATATAGAAAGAGAGCTTAAGGATAAAGCCGGCTTTGAGCGTGGAGAAATGCAAAGAAAGAGACAGAAGAGTGCTTACGTAATCCTCGTTAAGGATTGAGAGACAGACAGTTCCAGATGGATAGACATTAGGGTGGAAAAAGCCTTGTGGGAATTTGCATTTCGGAGGTTTGCTTGGATAGTCCTCACTGAAGTGCATCGTTAAAGGGAAAAATCCACCTTCCCAATCAGTCTGCAGGAGAGTCAAGTAAGTAAACTTAGCTATGAATAATAGTTAAGACTGATATAAACAATTGCTCTTGTACTAACAGTTTTATTAGCCAAGTCAAAAAGCCAAGTAAAATCAAAGTAAGATACACAGCAGAGCTCAGATTCAATGTCATAACAATTATACGCACCAATTCAGAACATCACAAATTAAGATAGGCCACGAGATACACATCTACTCCATGGTTCTACTCGTAAGCCAAAAAAAATCATATGAGAGAAACAAACAGAATCACAAAGAAAAAAGGGGAAGAAGTTGGTGAAGCTAAGAACTTTGAAGAAATGAGCATCAGAATAAAGAAAGACTTTTACAGTCGGAACCAGGGATATATGAAGACGCATAAACCCTAATTTCAATATCATTCTGTTTCTACTACCAATCAGAAGTAAAACAAATAGAGGTATAAGAACAAACTCAAGAACCCTAATTTCACGTTAGCTCATCAAATACTTACCCCAGCTTTACCAGGTATGGTGCAATGCCACACCATTAGATTCACAGCTCCATCAGCCCCCGTCTCCGGCTTCGCCACAAAACCCTAATTTCGCATCAAAGAAGAAAACCCCATCAGTAATCAGAGACCATAGACCCATCAACAAAACCCAAAATCAAAAAAATGAATTAGGAGAAAATATAAACAGAAGAAGCACGAACATGAGGATGATTCTTCCTCCACGATTTCCTCTCTTCTGCTAAACGACCACGAGCGATTCCACTAGCCATATCTCTCTCTATCTCTGCTCTCTCTGTCTCTCTCTCTCTCCTGATTTGTCTATCTCGCTCGCCAATCTCTATCTCTCTATTATATAATAACTCGAAGAAGACAGAGAGATTGGGGGAAGAAGAAGTGAAGTTACAGACTTACCCCTGTGTTAAAACCCGAGAAGGGTAATCGGAGAATCGTACGGTCCAGATTTCGCGGCGAATAAATGTCCTTTCGTCCTACTTCCTCCACTTTAATGGGATTGACCGGTCAATTATTAAATTTAAACCATTTATAATTATTATTATATCATAAATATAAAAAGTAAAAAGAGGCGTAAAGAAAAAGTCAATGGATAATGTGGCGTGAAACCTACGCGATGAAAGTATATGGAAACCCACCAAAAGATTCTCTCTCTGCCATAACGTATCCCATTTGTCACGTGGCCCATAACCATTTCTGGGCCCATTAACTTTATTTTCTTATTGCCTAAGCTTTGCTTCAATTATTCTTCTTCTTCTTCTTAATGCCGGGGGTAGTAGAATCAGTATCTCATTACTACGTACAGTTGCAAAAATAAAACAAATGTGAAACAAAATGGCAGACAAAAAGAATTAAACTCCTTTTGAAAATAATTTTGATTTAAAATGTAGATTTCGGTTAAGATTATTCTATTAACCAAATGTTCCAAGAACAAACAAAAACTTTTGGACGGTGTGAGCCATACTTGTACAATTTTGTTGGTTATTCATTGTTCTAGCTGTTTCTTTTGCGTATTATATAATAGCTAATGATTGTTTTATTGGTTATAACCAGCTTTGGGTGTATTAGAAAAATGGTTTTGCTCGGAAACTTGTAATCACTTTTTTGACCAAAAGACAACCATTATCAACCTCTGATCTCACCCTCGCCACCAAACAAAGGCACCAAACTGGTAAATCTCCAGAGAGGCAGAGACTATGACTTACTAACCAGAGACAAGAACATCAAGAACCACACAGATACATCTTTACTACTTTCAAACAAAAGTTTTCAAAAAAGCCTTAATAATGTTAAAAGACAAACGAAGACATCATAATCATCACCAAGAAAAGAGTCACCATGACATTTAAACAAGACGAAACTAACAAGTCTGGAGATTGGGAGATCCAAGAGAAGCAGTTTTTGCAGATCAGAGCATGCAATCAGTCCTTGCAGGAAGCCTCCTGAAGAAATTTAGAGGAACAGATGGTAGCTTGTATCTGAACCTCGGATGTCTCAGAACATAGATTCCGATGAGAAGTGCCACAACCTGGAAAGGTGTCACATAGAGAATAACTGCGGCAATCAAGCAGAATAAGACAAACAGAGCGGTTGCACGTGGATCACGCCAGCTTAGCAAAGACTGAAGCCTTTCTCCCTGTGTTGCAAGATCACCAACCACTGTCTGAATCCTCCCAGCAATACTCCTCAACCTGTCATACCTCATCCTGACAATGTCAGATGCTCGGGAAGTAGGAAAAGTGTCGAACTCTTCATCTAGCTCGTCGGGGTGGGCTGAGTCAGCGTGAGAGAGACGTGTGTCCATGTGAGGAGGATGCCTCGGTCTCCAACGGTAATACCAGACACCGATGAGGAAGAGGTAAAGGAAGATGGTGGGCAAGATAAGCTCGGGGTAGAGAACAAGGATGATGAACAAGAGATGGATCAAGACTGTAGTGATCGGATTCTTCCAGTTGCAGATCTGTTCAAACCATTTTCCTACTGCAATTAAACCGCTCAAAACACCCATAATTCTGAAGAAGTTTGCTTTGCTTCTCCGCATACTCCACATGTGAGAACCCACATCAAGCATATATTCAACTACCTCTTTCCTTAGAGGCGGCTCAGCTCGGGTCAGCCTCATGGACACAATCTGAGTTGCTTGATGCCTCAAGTTATCAAGCTGGCTAACCGTTAGAGGATGGATGTAATGCATCTTCGGTAAGAGAGGCAGTGAGTACATATACATCATGTTGAGCAATGAAGAGCAAGTGAATCTCACAGCCAAGTGAATTTCTCCCATTTTCTTAACTCCGTTAGGATGGAGCACCAAAAGAGGGTAAGAATGTGTGTAGACTCGGTCAGTCTCAAGAGTAGAAAGCCGGATCCTTACCTTGCCAATTCTTGAATCCCTTGCTCCTCCGTTCTTCTCAGCTCCATGGAGATGGCAGTTATCAAAAACTCCAACAGTAACAACAGTACACGGATCAAAGACCTCCCAAGTATATTGTTCGTTCCATCTCGGGGTAAAGCTGTCAATAATTGTCCTGGTTCGAATCCATTTCTGTCCATACTTCGCCACACAATACGCATCTGTGGTCCCCCGACCATCTTTGGTTTTCATAGGCATCAGACCCGTCGCATTAAGTATCCCCAGTTCCAGCACACCGATGTTAGGCTTCCATAGCTGCTTAGCTGTTGGTCTAAGGTCACTACTGTAATGTGTAGACTCGTCAAGAACGTGATACCCGCCTTCCAAACAAATCCTCATGTGAATCCTGCTAGCGAATTTGGTCTCCTTCTTCTCTCCTTCGACCATAATATGCTTCTCGAGGTTATACCACCTGCTATTCACCGGTTTGTGGTCAAACCTTCTGTCCAAATACTGCAACGGGATTGCACATCTCCCCAAGACTTCATCTTTGTTTGGAGCAACTCTGTCTTCCACACTGAGTATCAAAGGTTCCTCGAATGGCTCAGCTGCTACAAACATCAAATCCTCATTCCACATCGGATTAATAGTCCTGCTTTGCGATACTCTAGTCCTCAACGCCTGGTTTCCTACTATAGCCTTGACATAAACCTCGGGATATCTCCCCTTGTCGCTTGGTATCAAATCTTGAGCTTCAATCACATTAACCCTGAGGTACCAAAGTTTAGGAGAGAGATAAACCTTGGACCGGATGTTGGCAAGAGCATCAGTTCCACTAACTGTTGCAGCATCTGAGTGCCAAGCTTCAGGGAAAGCTTCATCAGCTTGAGTACCAAACCAAACAGCCAACATAAGCTCTCCCTTAACTTTATCGCCTTTCCTATCCTCGAGCCTATACCATTGCGGGGCCAAGGGACTATCGGGAGGAACTCTCTTAGGTACCTCATTCAAATCAAACACAACCCGCCCAATCATGTCATCTTTCACAAGATCCTTGTCCTTCACAGTAGCTTCAAGGTAAGAAGCTTGAATCCTATCTTTTGAAAAGGCGAAAACTTGATTCCACTCAGGATTGGATTTCTTCTCGAAATGGCGTGTGGTTCCTTTGTAATTTCCAAGCTTAACCTCAACGTAAGGGTCACAACTCCCGGTCAAGTCCTTCCCAGGCAACTCCTTAGCCTTGACAACACGGACATAGAGATACTGCATTTGCTCAACAAGGTCATATGTGCTGGTAAGCTTATCTCCAGTGATTTTTCCCCCACCTAGATGAGGTCTGGTCTCCTTCAAGGAGAAATCTTCAGGAGGTGGTCTCTGCATCTTGCAGGCTTTAAGAAGACACGCTAAACAAAGTTCCTAGACAGTTCCAAAAAATTGCAAAAAACAATTAGTAAACATTGACATTCAAAAACAGCCAAAAAAAGGGTAACAAAGATTAGACTTACAGATTAATGGGTTTTGTGGATTTGAGAAGACAGCTAATTTCTCTACTTACAAATCAGTAGATCTGAGACAAAGACACCATTTGAAGGAGAGTTAAAAGTGGATTCTAACTTGAAAAAGATTCTCGAATATAGCATCGTATTTTTTATAGATCTTAAACAAAAAACCTCGTTAGTATCTCCGAAGCAGAATCCAACGGCACAAAATCATGAATCCAAAAACAAATAAAGAGAAACAAAAAAAAAGTTCATCGTTCAGAGTTCACTTCATCGAGAGAAGACAACTTTTTTTTTTCTCGGAAACAGAAACACAAAATAAATGAGGCAACGCGAATTACGCTGTGACTGAAGAGTGTTTTATATGTTTTTGAATCACAATCTCTTCTTTCAATATGGAGTATTTTTTTCCCTCGATTCAATGAGAGACACCAAACACAGAAAACGACAGAGAGAAAAAAGCTGAGAGAGCATGCGAGTTGGAGAAAACAGCCATTAGAGTAAGTTACAAACCAAGATAAAACAGAGGATCGCACTCCTAAATAATTAGTATCTAAAAATGCTCAAAATCAATGAAAGAAGAAAATTCTATATAAAAAAAAAAAAAAGCAGTTAGGCGAGGATCAGCAAAAAAAAAAAATGAAATCAAACAATACAAACCTTAGATCTTCAGAAACAAACTATACAGAAGCATGGATTAGAATAATAGCCAGAGAGACGTTTTACATAAATAAGAAGAGAGTCGGTCTTCTCTCTTGTTCCTCGTTTTTTTCAACCCAATTAAATTAAACAAAAAGAAGACGAGTAAAAAAGCAGAGGGATAGATAGGCACTGGGAAAGTTCTAGAGAGAGAAAAGAAGAGGAAAAAACATTGAACAAGGAGAGAGAGAGAGAGAGAAATACTTCTTTGTTTTGTTGTCTTCTTCTTCTTCCTCTTTCCCTTTGCTTTTTTCCTACGGTTTCTTTTTTTTTTTTTTACTGGGTGAAAAATAAAATTACAGTGGAGAGAGACACGCAAGGCACTGTGGCAAATACAAAATCGAGGTGGGGTCCACGTATAAAATCACGCAAGACATACTTTTCCCGTTTTGAATGAATCCCACACGTGTTGAGACGACGCTTCTGCGTAATCATCTTTCAACGCCGGTCATATTTTAATAATCCCTGTTACTTGTACTTAATAATATGAAAATTTTGCAAAGTACTACTAATTTTGTAGTTATCCACCATCTGTGTTGTTTTTTTGTTTGGATGATGTAAATTAATTTGGCTAAATGAAAGTTAAGCACTTTGGAAGAGGAATAAGAAGAAGTCATTGGATTCCTCTCCATGTTTTGCAGTCTCTCGTTTTGGTTGAAACGTACGTTTTATTTATACAAAAAGCCGTATTTCACACTTTGGCCGGACCCCTTCCTTAGATAATACTAGTAGTACTAATAATATTAATTTAGGATCCCATCTCTTTTTTATCTTGTTGTCTGTCTACGTGGTTTTTTTTTTCCTTCCAAATTTACCTTAAACGTCTAAATCTCAATCACGATCATAATTCCAACATTTATGTGGTTTATCGTTTATGTAGACATGTGCTTGTTTTTTTCTCTTGATATGGGACTTTTTCTGCGGTTATCATCAAAACAAACAAATATGGGGTTTTTTTTTGTCATGTGCTTGCTCACTACTACTTTTGCTTCTTTACAAATTTTTGTTTTCTACATCATGACATTACAATATTTTTGAATTGGTATAGTTCCTCTATAGGGTATTGGTACATGATTTATATGGTCTTTTATCGGTTAATTGGTTATTTTTAATATGGTGTATATTATCGCTCCTGAGTCCTTTTAAATTGTCAAGAAATATTCGGTCGTGGCATAATTTATTAATTTCTTCCTTGTAGTACGTACCCGGATAAAGATGGACTCAAAGAGTTAAAAAACACGTAACCGAACTCTTCTTTTGGCTTGGTATTTACTATAGTAGTTTATTAGGTATACCGTATACAATTGAAATTTTGAAATCCTCAACACTTTCGGAGCTGTTATTATTATAAAATTACGATTATCTTTTTTCTCTACGACTAAAATGGAGTAAAAAATAATTTGTTTACTAAACCAAGTTATGAATCCAAATAGGTAGGTACTATACAACACGGACAAATTGTCTATTTCCATTTGTCAGCAGATTTTTCTTTATTGTTTTATGTAACAAGAGTTGGACATATATAGACATATAGTAGTTAAATTGCATTTGTTTTTCTAATTAACTGTTGCCCGTTCTAATAATTAGCATATTCAGTCTGCTAATAGATTGAAATATATATAGAATTGGTCTCGTGGTCGTGGAACCTTTAACTGCTTAGAGGTCGTCTTTTGCTTTTCTTTCTATCTTTATGATGTGCCACCGATTAATTAAGCGAATGCTTCTGCTCCAAGTATTGGAATAATTTAATCAAAAGTATTTGCTACTTTACACGAGAAAGTTATACGGAGTATAATACTATAATTAAACAACAAAAAAAGGAAAGAAGAAGGGAAGAATTTGGTAGTCGTTGCAATGACACGTGTCGCTCATGCTACGCTCGGATTTGTTGAGCTTCGCCTTGGGGACTTCCGCCGATCCACCGACCACCGTTACCACCGAGTCACCGACTACATTATAATCAAAAGTTCAAAACTACTATAATTTGATAAGTGTAATAAGAAGACAAATTTGCAAACATAACACCCTTTTAATCGATATCTTATCATATCTATAAAGTACAATTGTAGGCTTGCAAAAAAAGATAATCAACTCTTGCTATATTATATCTCTCGATTAAATATAGAATATTAGAAGGTGATCAATGTGTTAAACTTTGTTGTCCTGTTGTCAACAATATATTAAGCCTGCTTCTCTCACTAGCTAGGGAGTCATAAGTAAAGCAAACTAATGTTACGGTAAAAAAAGTGTACAACGAATACAACGTTACGGTCATTGTACAACGAATCATGTCACAATTCACATTTGGACAGCAACCATCTTAAACGTTCACGTAATTGTATTGTGCTAAATGGTTCGTGGTTTCGATGATTATTGTTGTTAATTTATGTGGCGATCTAAATTTAAAATCTTTTCGATTCCATAATATATATAAGTCAGTCTAACTGATTAATTATGGTAACCCAATACATAATCTGAAAGTTGATAGTGTTCCCTTTCTTATAATCTCATTTTTTTTTTATTTTTTTTTCCACTAATACTCCAACAAGTTTAATGACAAGTTACATTTGTTTATTTTTGTTCTCAAAATTATTTAGGTAACCAAGTAATGATTTCACTTTTACTAAAACCTGTTTATGAATCACTATGATTATCACCTTTTTCATTGGACAACGTTTATCACCTAACTTATTGCATTAATGGTCTAACTAAAAATTAATGCAAAATGCATTCAATTCAAAGGGGCCTCTCTTTATATAACTTGGTATCACCGTTCATCTGACGTGTCATAGCTCAGATCAAAGGTAAATCTACCGGTAAATCCAACGACCAAAAGAAACGAGGCGTACGTTACTAGCGTACACGTGCACACAGTGTAACAGTCTCTCTCTCCTCTTCCCCCTCCAATGAAATGATTCGTCACCAAAGAAAGATCTGCAACTTCACCACCGGACCACTCTCTCTCTCTCTCTCTCTCTCTCTCTCTCTATTTCTATCTCGCGCGAGGAATCGTAATCATGACTGAAGAACAAGACCTCATCGACCAATCACCACCGCCTTCAGCACCCGACCCTGAACCAAGCCCGAACCCGAATCCGAATTCAGTAATCCATCCGAGGCGTGTGTCTTTCGAGCACGGACTCCTCCCGATCCAGAAACTCGTTTTCACCGACCCGATCCAAACCCTAGCTCCTGTCAAGCAGAAGCTAGCCGATGCAGCCTCTAATTACCGAGTTGGATCCGCTGCAATCGCCGACGTTCTCCAGATCTCCGGCGACCATGCGCGTCTCGTTCTCGAGACTCTCGGTTCGGTGCTTCATTCCGAGTCCGACCCTCTCGTTCGGGCGAAACCAGAGGAACTTGATTCCGTCGGAGCTGATTTGCGGGATCTAATTTTGTTTCTCTACATTCAATCGTATAAGAAATTGCTGCCTAGGACGCACAAGGACTCTGCAGCGGTGGCTGATGTATGGCCATCGACTTCAGCTTTTGATGGATACTTGTCTGCGTTATCGCCAATTCAGGCAAGTTTCTTACTTTTTTTGTCCTCTGATTAGAATGTGCCTCTTATACTATCCAATGATCCCAGCGCGTACGATCTGTTTGGTATGGAAATGGAACTGTTGTACTCTAGTATGGAATAGGAACGTGGTAGCTCTATTAACAGACTTGGAGAATAACTTACTTCCATTTTGCATTGGATTTAACTAAAGTTTTGCAATGCTAGTCTAAGTTTTCAGAGTCATTTGATTTACCTGAAACTTAGAGTCAAGCAAAGTTGGAATTTTTGGGTGGTTGATTGGTTGCTGGTGACTTATTGTTTCAAATACGATGAAACTGTTAGTCATCTTGTAGTGGAGGTATTACTAAAACGCCATTTTATCGGTAGCTACATCAAGTAAGCATGCTAATGTTAATGTTGCTGAAGTATGAGAATCTTCTATCCAGCTTGTGGTGTTTAAAACGCAAGCTCATGGACACCCACTTTAAGTAATATCTACTTATCGTCATATACATGTATCTTTGCTGAAAGGATTGCTTTGTAACAGCCTTTTGTTTGGTTTCTGTTTCGTATTCCCCTCTTTAACTGCCAGTCCCCTTTCTTTGTTGGCTTTGGGGCGATGGTAAGTTTACAAACTGAAGTCAAACAGTCCTCAGCTTGCTTCGTTTTGTATCGATTCTCATTCTTTTTTCATAGTCCGTTACATTGGTTGGTCCTTCCACGTGGTTTATTTGGTTATAATGCGAGGTGTATTCTCGTCTTTTGACTCAGTTTCCAGTCCTGAGAGATTCGAGTTACTGTTTGTGGTATGGCTTGTATATTGTGTCTTTTCGAAAATAGTCATCTAATCTTAAGCATTTCAGTGTTTTCTCTGGTATACATTCCCATCACATGGGTCTCAACAACTCTACTGGAGCTAAATATGTTAGTTATATTTCCTTTTCATCATTTTTGCAGCTTGTTCGTAGCAACAGCCGTCGGTTTATGCCATCACAAGCAGATGATGAAGCTCATCAGTTGTCATATCTGCAAAAACATTTAGCAAACATCATTTCTCTCCTTGCAGAGCCCGTGGAGGGAGAAGGAGATGAATCATTGGTAAGTTCTAATTTTTCTTCATTTACTCAGGGAGTGCCACTGTTTGTACGGTACAAGAATATAAAACCTGTGGGTGGTGTTAGAATTTCTCAGGGAATGAAAGAGAACACAAGTCTCTAGCTAGATGCTTATTTCATGATGGTTCAAACTAGTTAATTGTTTTGCTTGTCCAATATGCTTCAGGTTCTCTCTATGGAGGCTTTTGAGCACCTGGGTTTTCTTGTTCAGTTTGGTGATAAGGGATCTGATGTATCTCCATTGAGCCAAGCTACTCCCTTTTTTGCAAATTCTGACCCGGATATGCCCGCTGTTCCAGTCCCCGCTTCCCAAGTTCATGATTGGCTTCTGCAAAACATAGCTTGTGCTTTAGAAAGCATTACTGAGAGAATTTCTGGAAAAGAGAACGGGCCTTCGAACGCCTCTGATCAAGATGATGCGATGTCAGATGTTTGTGCTGCTCCGAACAAGGTCGCACCTAGTACTAGAGGCCCGTGTTTAATCGAGGGAGTCTCCAAGACTTCACTTGTTAAGCAGGCCTCCGATCTAAGGGGTAGATCTGTGAAGGTCTGCTTTGAACACTAGCGTTTTAATATAATTGGACTATTTCTTGCTCCATTTTCCTTCCAGTCGTGGAGTCTTCGTGCGTGTTTGTCAACTCCGTGTCCTGTGTATTTTGCAGGTTGTCAATTGCCATGATTCTGTAATTTATCTTTTGGCACCATTGCGATACGCAACTGTGCACGGATGTTCTGATACTACTATAGTTCTGGGAGCTGTTGGTAAGGTATGGAAACAATGTTTTTCCTTTCTTTATCGGAGATAGTCAAGGCAACATGCAAGTTATAATATCTACCAACCGTTACTGAAAGACGTAGCAAATATATTTTCTTGTTTATTCTTGCAGGCATTAAAAGTTGAGCACTGTGAGAGAGTCCATATAATTGCAGCTGCCAAACGAGTGTGCATTGCCAATTGTCGTGAATGTGTATTCTTCTTGGGAGTCAATCAGCGACCACTTATTGTTGGTGATAATCACAAACTGCAGGTGAAGCTTCTCTCTAAGACTGAGGGTTAATTTAGAAGGTTTTTATGTCATGCTTCTCTTATTTACCTTTCTGATATTAATGTCAAAAATTTGTGAAGTGGCTAGACTTTTCACTAGCTTTAGTTTGGTTAATATGCTGTGTTGGACATGTGATTGAGTCTAGTGGATACAACTTCGAGGGGTTGTCTATCTCATTACCTCATGGTGTTGGAGAATATATTCATTACGAGATACCTCTAGTCAGATGTTTTCCTCAAGAAGGATTCACTGGTTTTTAGAATTCGGGAATTGTTAGATATTGGTTTTATTGATTGTGGGTTTGTGTTGTTTTAAAGTGCTGGCTTCGATTTGACTTTGTTTCAGGTCGCTCCATATAATACATTTTACGCTCATTTGGAGGAGCACATGAGAGAGGTAGGGGTTGAGTCAACTATCAACAAATGGGACAAACCATTGGCACTGGGAGCAGTGGATCCACATGACTCACTGTCACATCCTGCCGGTGTCGCTGATGCACAGGCTGAATCAGCTGCTTCTGTAGACCCTGACCAGTTCGTTAACTTTTTGGTAGACCCTCTTTTTGTTGGTCTAATTTTTAAGCCAATAATTGGTGAATGCTGTTCATGAAGCATCTAATAACGTGTTTATCTGTGGTATCAATGTCTATGGTGCAGATCCCAAACTGGTTTAGCAGCGAGGAGATTGGTTCGACGAAAGACAATCCATTTCCATTGCCAGAAGTTTATATGGCAGCTCAGCAGAGAAACGTATGCTTTTAAGTTTAGTATGAAACAATGCACTGGTTTGTTTTCGTCCATATCTGATCTCATAACTCCAATTTTGGTTTCGCCAGCTTAAGAATTTTGAAGAAACAAGGCGGTCTTTAAAAGAAACACCTTTGGAAGAAAACCGGAAACGAGAGCTATCAAGTGCACTCCACGTGTATTTCAAAGACTGGCTCTATGGTAAGAAACCTTCTAAATCGATCCCTAGTCTAGTTTTCGTGCATCATTTCTTTAGGGTTTTGACATGTTTCTGTGTTTCTGCTGCGTATCTAACAGCATCCGGAAATATAAGGCAACTCTACTGCCTACAAGGTGACTAATAATGAATAATAAACCAAGTGGAAGATGTCTCGTTCCTGTAGAGCTCTCTNTATTGCTAGTGAAGAAACCCCCCCCAAGACAAAAAGAAAAAAGAAGAAAAAAGAGAAACCAGCCTGATTTGTAGTTTGGAACCAATACGCACCACGTAACTTATCTGCACAGAATACTCCCTTAAAGCTTTCCTTTAGATTATTATTATCGTTTTTCTTTCTGCTTTGGTCATGTTTAATTTTTGTTTCTTTTGACAAATCAATCCCTCGTTTTTGTTCCTTTCTCTTTTGAAAATCTCATCTTCGAATAGAGAGCATGATGACTTGAATTGTTATAAGTTATAACTTGTAAGCAAAAAACTTTTTTGTTATTCTTGTCTTGGTCTTAATAGATTTAAGAGAACGCAAGAATTAGGTTACATGTCAGAAGCTATAGAGCTCAAATATTTCTCACATTTGAAGCAACTGCAAAAATGTTACTTATTTTATTGTAGAAACATCCAGACAAAGCACATGAGAAAGTGCAACAAAAATATGACTATCTCCAGACACAAAAACAAAGGACATGGAAAAGAGATATGAATGAACTCAGGATCAGCCAATTATGCGTTACTCAAGCCACTGTAAACATTTTCCACAAGCTTTGTTTTCCAGGAAAATTTAGAATCCGCTTCAGCTTTTTTTTCGACAGTGTAAGGATAGTACTCTCTACCTGTATCTACTCTCGTGGTCTGGCCACCAGAATCGATCAAAGCAGAGGTGACTGCAAGAGCTGCACCTGCTGATATTGCGGTTGGGATGCTCTGTGCTGTAATAGAGATAGAAACAACGAAATAGTAAATGTTTTAGTGTGGAGCTTTGGATCTTTAGCAATCTACTATATAAAAACCTCTATTGGATATGCTTTACAACAATGACTATTAACATATAGTAGTAAAAGCTAAGATATTCTAAGGCAAATCATAGAGCAATTCTGTATTGTAATTATTAGAGTCAAGACTTCGCTACGGAGGTCCAAATCGTGTTTGGCACTCTTCCAATGACGGATTCTAAGAAACAATAGAGTTTGTTCCACTTCCAGGTGATATATGACTCATAACGCTTCTAGTTACCTCCCAAGAGAAATTGTTCGCTTTCCATGTATATCTGCTGAAAGATGTAAGAGTAAAACTAAACTGCTAGGTTTAAAAGCTCAAGAGTGAAGAGATTCACAATATTTTAACTTAGGAACTCGAAGACGGATGCAGCAGAGAAGCAAAAATGTCAGTGTTCCGGTCTTCTTGAGTGACAAAGTCGGTAAGGCTGCTAGAGAAAGCCCAATTAGGAACGATATAGTTTTACTGGGCCTAATTAAAGCCCATTAGTTACTCTCTTGTTTTTCCTTTCCTCGGCCTCTCTGCGGTAGCGCAAGCTCCGTCGGCAATGGCAGAATCGACGAGAAATCTGACTGGACTTGGAGGAGAAACAGCGAAGGAAGAAGATGATGACTACATGGGAGACCTATCTCAGTTTATTCCACAGGAACTTACGCAGACTTCTAAAAGAAAGGTAATTTCACGACTAAAGTTTTCAAGCTTTATGTCCGTGAAACTGTCAAGCTCCTGAGTCTGACATCGTCTAATTGATTATGAATATCTGCAAAGCTTTTCTAATTTTCTTGATAGTTGAGTGAGATTTCGGGATATTATTTCAAATTATCTACCTTAATTTGGATTTTGGTTGAAAATCGATTTGGATATAAGGTGAAGTGTGTGATGATCATCTGATTACTTTTGCAGGAATCTGAAAAGAAAACTCNCATCTAGGAAGAAGTTAAAGAATCTCAATTGGCACGAGAGGCGAAGATTGGAGAAAGAGAGGAAACAAATACAAGAGGATGAGCAGACATTGGCTCGTATAGTAGACACTCCAATTGGAGAGTCTAACATTGGTTTTAAGCTATTGAAGCAAATGGGTTACAAGCCAGGTTCGGCTCTTGGTAAACAAGGGTCAGGTATGGCTGAGCCACTCACCATGGATATTCGAAGATCCAGGGCCGGTGTAGGAAGAGAGGATCCACATAAGGAGAAGAGGAAAAAAGAGGAGATTGAGGCGGAGAATGAGAAGAGAAAGGTGGACGAAATGTTGGAGGATTTCGGGTCTAGACAGAAGTCTCAATGNNCAATGGCGTAGCAAAAGAGTTGTCATTAACTTTAGGAAGGCAAAAGCGGCTCTTGATCAGCTTGAGAATGTAGAAGTTGTCCCGGAAAAGAAAAACGAGGAAGATGAGGATGGTAAGCCTGATGAAGAAGAGGAAGAAGAGGAGGAGAAGATCACCAAAGAGGTATGTTCTCTAGAAAACAAGAGTTGGCAACTTTGGTATTTCTGTTGTCTTTCACTTTTATGAGACCAATTGAGTTAGGGCTCGAAGCTTTCAGTTGAGAATTCGAAGACTCAACATTAGGTTGACAATTTTAGCTTTAATGGTTGCAGGATTTGCAAGAGATATTGATGAAACTGAGAGATGAACATCGGTATTGTACCTTTTGCGGGTTCCAGGTAATTGAATGCGTTCAAGTCTAATGTTATTCTCAACACTAAATGTTGAGTTTGTGTAAGTATACTGACATGAAATTTCATGATATGTGAATCAGTATGAAACCTCTGAAGCTCTTCTATCCAATTGCCCTGGCATAAATGAAGATGATCACTAGATAAGCCACAGTGGTATGGAAGCGCACAAACCCAATTCATGTCTACAGAAGCTTCAAGTCAGGTTGATAATTCCTTGATGTGGCTAAAGAGGAAGCAAGATACAGAAGAAAGACTGTCTGCAGTTGCATAAGCATTTAGGTGAAGAGGTACACACTTTTAAAATTTTTAAGGACTTGCTAATTACCATATTACTCATGCTTTGATAGATACAAGTAGGATGATAAAAGCATGTGGAACCCTGATTTGATAAAACAAAATATATATTGATGATGATGTTGATGTTTCATTCTGATCTCCAAATTAAGTAAATTTGCATTTTCGTTGGATGTAATATTGTAAACTAATCAAAGAGATCATCTATAAAAACAAAGGGCTTAAAGATCAAAAGCCAAAGCCATTAGATAACATCCGAACTTGAAAGCCATGATCTGGCATCATTGCCTGGTTTTAAGTAGCATAAAACAGATAATTGATTAGATCTTGAGACTATCAAGTCTATGTAGCAAACTTCCACAGGGTAAGCTCTTGGTGCAGCTGAACAAGTTTATCCAAGAAACAGTCTTTAAAAGGTGAAAGAGAAAAGACTCAAAGAGACCAATTGAAATGTTGAGGAGAAGAGTCATAAGCTCTTGTGTTCTCAGGTTCCATGTATTGCCTCAGAACCTGCTGATGAAGGGACAACTCGAAGCCACCCATTGTAGTGCCATTGCTTATCTGGAACTCAGCTGGCTCAGTGACTTGACTGACAGGAGACATATAATGCGAATTGCTCTTTTCGCCCGCCATGAATTCCCAAGTTTGGCTCAGGTACTGATGATGGGTTGAAATGGGCGGTGGCTGAGCCATTGTAACCCTATCGGCAACCATCGAGTCGAAACCTGAAGATGGTCGCCATATATTTGTTGGTGTCTGAAGTTGTTGCTGCTGCTGAATTGGGTTTGAGTTTGACAGAAGAGAGAGAGCACAGCTTGAGTCTGTGCTATTGTTGTTAATCATCTCTGGACATGTAGTAAAGCTTGAGCTTCCATGTGAGAAAACATTCATGAGTTGATGATGGCTTTCCTTTTCCGGGTTAAATTGCCACGGTCCAGACCGCGGCATCACTGATCTTGTGGCTGGCCACGTCGTAGGATCTCCCAAAACGCTTTTAATCATTGCATCATTGGCGTTTCCTGACACAAAAAGAAATTCAAGAGTTGTTTTTGAATCATATTGAGCCGAAAAAAATTGCTGTGTAAAAGAGATCTAACCGTAAAGAGATGGAGCGTTTCGAGTGTAACGAGAAGTGAAAAGAGTGGTTGTGGGCTGTGGCTTTCTTCGTCGTTCGTTATGACAAGCCAGTCGTCTGCGACAACTTCGTTTCTCTAAGTCAAACTCAGAAAGCTGGTGAAACCTGAATTGATATAAAAGAGAAGAAAGCTTCAACGAAAAGCAACATAAATAAGACAAGAGACAAGACCGCATAAAAACTAGCTGTAAAGTTTTAATAAGGCTCTTCAAAGACGTTAAGAGCCAAAACCCAAAAAAGCTCAAAAAGGGGATAATAAAACCTGAAAAAAGCTTAAAGCTATGGTTCCCTTAGCACTCTTCCTATCACCATGAATGGCAAAAAGAGTAAATAAAAGAAAGAAAAAGAAGGGTGAAACCTGCTGCATTGCTGGCAAAACCTTTGATGAAGACCAGAGACAATGACTTTAGATGACTTGGAGTGAATGCAACAAACTTTGTGTCTCGAGTAATAAGCTTTTGCATTGCTTAGATCCATCCTACAACCTTCCACTTGGCACCTCGCCGTTGTTGACGACTTACGACCCATACCAACCCGGTTCTTGCTTGACCCGACTCCGGATCCGGATCCATCCTCGAAGTAGATCTTCTGACCAAACCTGAGTCCACCACTGAGCGAAGAAGACTCGGTGGAAGAGGAGCCACCAGACTCGGTCTGACCTGAACCCATTAACAACTCCATTACGGTTTTGGTTTCCTCTTACTCAGACAGAGAGATAGATGTTTCTGCTCATCTCTCTCTCTCTCTCTCTCTCTCTCTCTGTTAGTACTGAACTCTGCAAATAGAAAGGACGGATGAGAGAAGAAAGGAAAGAAAATGTGGTTTTGCTGATTTTAGATGTTGCTATCTTTTAAAAGATGAGAGAGAGAAGAGAAAGAGAGAAAGAAGCTGACAAAAGAAGAGACACTCAAGAGTGATTGACACTAGTCCACGACAGCTACGTGTTTTAGCGTTTGCGTTTTGGGATGTTGGTGCGTTTTGTAATGAACAAATAAAACACGAAAAGGGATCAGAATATTTTCTTCTTTTTTCTTTAACGTACAAAATGATATCCTTAAACGGAGACCAGGGAACATAACTCCCATGTTAAATCTACCTATTTATTCTAATAATTATATATACTGTACTAGTTTTCTACTAGAATATATATAGCCTAATCATGTTAAAATCACAAAATATTGATCTTTATTGTAGTTTGTAAATATGAATTGACCACAGACCTATAAATGGATGACAGTTTAAACTTTACTATTTCTAATTAAAGAGCAACAGCAACTTTATAAGTCTTTTTAAAATACTAAAATTAAAGAAATTTGAGGATTATGGGCATAGACCAGAGTGTTGGAACTCAACTAAGGATGTGACTCTTTAAAGGAACTAGAAGGTTTGTAAATGTGAATAGACCACATACCTATAATTGGATGGTTGTCTTTTTTTTTTTTTACTTCATGATGGTTGTCCTGAATATAATAGTACTATTTCTAATTAAAGAGCAACATCAACTTTATTAGTCTTTTTATAATACTTAAGTAGAAAGAATTTGAGGAATACTTAAATTATAAGATTTTTGAGGATTATGGGCACCAGAGTGTTGGAAATCAACTAAGGATGTGACCCTTCAAAGGAACTAGAAGGTTATTGAACACTTTCAGAATTCAGTTCTACNTCTAAAAAAATTTTACTGTTTTTTTTTTTTTTTTTTGCAATTAGAATTGTTCTTCTTCTCAAAATATCCAATGCAATATCTTTCTTGAGAATTGAATAACAAAAAAGAAAATTCTTTTCAAAAAGAGAGTAGGGGAAGTTCGATCCATAGTCATGTATCCATCAGAATCTGTGTACTTGGATTTTCATTGGGTTGTGTGTACCAGTTTGATTTTATTCCTTTTGCGTTTTGCTTTGTTTAGTACAATCTAGTTCCTTTGTTTTGATTCTAAGAAAATAAAACCTGAAAAAAGCCTAAAGCCCCTAATCTCGCTTGACTAATTTCACAAATCTTCTTTGATATTTTTCCTTTCAGGTCTATTGTTCTTCTTTACTACTTAGTCACTTTTCTTTTTCACTTTTCACAACTCATAAATGTTGCATTTTTTCATAGCCGTTAAACACGAGCATTTTAGGCTCTACTTTGTTCAGAAGAGAGAATGAGTTTCAAAACATCATAAAACTAAGAAAGAAGAGCAATGTCTGAAAAATCGAAATTCTGATTCCATGTAATGAAACCAAAACGCGCCGGCATCAAACTCCGGTTTCTAACAGCAAAAGTAACCAACAAAAAAAAAACACACCAATAAGGCGGTTTCAAAAGCGTTTTAAGAAGCTCCTTTCAGACCCCATTACATTCAACAACAGCTTCCGCAGCTCGTCTTGGTTTGTTTTTCCTTCTGCTCCCATTCTGCCTAAACCCAATAGACAAGGATGATTTCATCGAATCATCTGTGCTTGATTTCGATCCTAGCCCGTTCTCTTCTTCGGTTATATTGCTCTCTTTAGACTCTACTGGTTCCTTCCTCTTCCTCCCATTCTCTGTCACATCTTCCTTACTTGTCACTGAACCATTTGTATCTTCATCCTCTTCTGTCTTCTTCACCAGCTCTTCTTCTTCTTCTCCCTCGATTTCATCTTTCACCGGCTTCTGTGGCCTCCCTCTTCTCCTGTAAGCTGGAATCTTTTCTTCATCACCGCTTCCTCGATCTTCTCTAGCAGTAGCGTTCTGCCTCTTGCCTTTTCCTCTACCTCTTCTCATAACTCTGTTCAACTCCACCAAACCAAAAGCCTCAATCAACTAGACAAGAAACCTGCATATTTAAGGGTTGCTTTTTTAATTGTCAGCAGTAACCGAACATCAAGATAAACATAGGTCGCAACAAAAGATACAACCGCAAAACAGAAGCGAACTAAACTCAAAAATAGACAGAAATTGGTCGAAGGGAAGCTAAGGTAAGGAAAATAAAAATGTGAAAACAATGTCAATTTTTCGATATGCACAACATTGGGGATCATTCAACAGGCAGATACTCCATTGAGGGTCACATATAAAGGAGGAACTATTCATTGAAGAATCAACACGAAAGCAAGATTCCATTTGCAGGCACTACAAGTAATGCATTGACCAGATTACTTAACAATACCCTATTTTCATTGCCAAAGAAAAAAAAGGTTTCAACAAAGAAACAAGTAAGCAACAGTGCAATCACTCAAGACATTTCACACTTCAAAGCCAATCCTTTCGAGCTCAATAGAAACCATAAACTAGGCTAGAAGCAAGTTCAAACGATTATCTTCCACGAAAACTAATTGCATGAACAGTCCAATGAGAAAACCAATCCCTAATTTATCTCTGCTTGGAACTTGTTCAAAACAGCAAAACAAAAGGATTCATTACCACCAAGAAAAGAGAGAGAGACTCACCTGTGCACCCATTGCTCAGAGTGAGACAAAAACCCAATCAGAAGAAACCCCAAAAAACTTATAAAGGGTTTCTCTTTTATTAATCTCTTTTAGGTTTCCGATCGATCTAGTCACAAGTTTCCACAACCAAACAGCTAAAGTTAGTAGAAGAGGAAAACCCAGATCGAGAAAAAGACAGAGATTCTAAAGAAACTGATAAAATCAAACAGAGGAATCGAATAAAATCCAAAGAAAGGATAAGACCAAGTTAAAAGAAAGAGATCTACTAACGGAGAGAAAGAGCAACAACAACAACTAGTGTAGTAGTGTTGGTTGAAAGATTAAAGTTGATTGCTTTCAAATTAAAGATTAAAGATTTTTTTTGCTGGGGGTTCTTCAAGCTTTTGTGAGAAACTTAAAAGAAAAAAACGTAAGAAGGACGCTTTTTGCTCTCACTTGTTCTTCTTCTTCCACCATCACTGACTCAAATGGATCTAAAGCCCGTTGAAGATGGATACGGATTTCATCCACGCGCTCCATTTTGGCGCGTGCTTTCACATTCTACTCGTTTTCGAACTTTACTTACTGGATGCGTGGATAAGACAGCTAATGAACGCGTGACCACCGGCGTTAGACCAAACGCAATGGTAAACTCAAGTCTAGGGTGTAAGTAATAAACAAATGCGAAATAATGAAGATTTCGGCTAAGACACAAAACTCGGTTGCAAGTTTGCACCCGAGTGTAGAAGCCACGTGGCATATTATGAGTGGAAAATCATTTTTCTTCTCCCTATCTCTCTATCTCTCTATCTCTCTCTCTTCTCTCTCTTTTTTATTTTAATAATATAAAATTATTAACATCTATCCTTACACCATAATTATCGGACCATCATATGGCCTGTTCTTATGTTATAAAAATATTAAAATTTCTTAGAATAGGTTTTGGAACATGAAAAGTGATCTTGGGCTAGAACTGTTTTTGGGCTGTTCTTGTGGCGACGTGGCACCCGCAGATTGGTTGCGATTTTTGTTAACGAAAATCGTNTTTTGCATCTACGGTTTTGTCTTTCTCGTTTTCTCTCTCGAGGCGATTTTTCCGGCTTCGTTCCTCCGACAATTTCGCACCGGTAACCGTAGATCTCGCGCCGGAATCCTTCTACTTCACCGTCGTTTCTTCTTCTTCCTCGATCTGCATCATCGTCGCGTTTCGATTAATCCTTCCCAGATATAAAAAAGCTTCTTCAGTTTCCTCCTTACATCAATTGGT
>OVAQ01000407.1:0-25257 GCA_900406345.1 Erysimum cheiri | reverse complement strand
AAGACACGTACTAGATTGAGTTATCCCTTAATTAATATATGATTTACAAGTTCCTATTTTCAGGTTAGAGACTGTCTTTTTCAACAGATCTCTTACAGTCTTCTGTAATTAAAATTAAAGAGATAATATCGGAAGTTGTCCGTGAAAAACAAAAGAAATTGTCAAAATAAAGACAGTAAGATCTCCACTAAAACAGGGTTTAAAGAACATAATGAAAAAGCAAAACCACTTCCCCTATTCATAAGCCAAGATAAATCTCTGACAGCTCAAAATACAATCCATTCCTAATAATAGATCACCAAGACTCTTATATTTAAGAAGCTCACAATCTCTTAAGTTTGGATCATAAGCTCACAAGCATTTGTTTGAATAACAAAGCAAAAGGCAATAACAATANATAACAATAATAAAGCATACAAAGGATAAAGAATAATGGCTGGAGGAGCCTTTGTATCAGAGGGTGGTGGTGGAGGTAGCTATGAAGGCGGAGTCACTGTCTTTGTCATCATGACCTGTGTTGTGGCCGCTATGGGAGGTCTCCTCTTTGGTTACGACCTCGGAATTTCAGGTTCGTAAATTCCACATTCGCCTTCTTCTTCTTCTGGTGTCCATTAGCCTTTGGTTCGTTTTCTCTGTGTACTCTAGTTTCGAGCAATGTAATGTGACTTCTTTTGTTGTATAGGAGGAGTGACATCAATGGAGGAGTTTCTGAGCAAGTTTTTCCCGGAGGTGGATAGGCAAATGCACAGCGCAAGGCGCGAGACTGCTTACTGCAAATTCGATAACCAGTTGCTCCAGTTGTTCACTTCCTCGCTATATCTCGCGGCTCTCGCGTCTTCCTTTGCAGCTTCGGCTGTCACAAGGAAGTACGGACGTAAAATCTCCATGTTTGTTGGAGGGCTTGCTTTCCTCATAGGTGCTCTGTTCAACGCATTTGCCACTAACGTTGCAATGCTCATCATTGGTAGATTGTTGCTCGGAGTCGGTGTTGGGTTTGCTAATCAGGTGAGTCAACAATTCCCTTTGGTTCAACATTTTTTTCAGTTTTCGATCAATTTCAAATATGGTTCCAAATCAAAAATACTTTTTTCCCTCGGCTAAGGTTATCGGTTCAGTTTCAGTTTGGTATAATAATTTTTTTTTTTGTTAATGGATTTTGGTTTATTCGATGCGGTTTGGTTGCACAAATTCGGTTTGCTTTGATTTTTTTTTGGTGGGAATTCGGTTTGCTTTGATTTGTTTCGTATGGCTCATCATCCGATCATGGTTAACTTTCTTTTTCCACAGTCTACTCCGGTTTATCTCTCGGAGATGGCTCCAGCGAAGATCCGAGGAGCACTTAACATTGGATTTCAAATGGCTATAACCATTGGGATACTGATTGCAAACCTAATTAATTATGGAACATCTAAAATGGCTCGGAACGGATGGAGAGTGTCTTTGGGTCTAGCTGCTGTTCCGGCTGTTATAATGGTTATTGGATCTTTTATCTTGCCTGATACACCAAACTCAATGCTCGAGAGAGGTAAGTACGAACAAGCAAGAGAGATGTTGCAGAAGATTCGAGGAGCTAATAACGTAGACGAGGAGTTTCAGGATCTTTGTGATGCTTGTGAGGCTGCTAAGAAAGTGGAGCATCCATGGAAAACCATCTTCCAACAGGCCAAATACAGACCCGCACTTGTATTCTGTTCTGCGATTCCTTTCTTCCAACAGATTACTGGTATCAATGTGATCATGTTCTACGCTCCTGTTCTCTTTAAAACTCTCGGTTTTGCGGATGATGCCTCGCTCATCTCAGCGGTTATTACGGGTGTGGTCAATGTTGTCTCTACCCTTGTCTCCATCTATGCGGTTGACAGATACGGAAGAAGAATTCTCTTCCTTGAAGGAGGCATCCAAATGATCGTTTGCCAGGTAAAATTAGTTTATTCCCCATTGCCTCGAAAATGCTAGTTTCTGAGTTTTCGTTACATGTGAAAAAATGAAACTTTTTCAGTTCATAATGTATATATGAAATGATGATTGCGACCTTAACATATATTGTCTGATGGATAATTTTGTAGATCGTTGTTGGTACCTTGATTGGTCTGAAGTTTGGAACCTCGGGATCTGGGACATTGACACCAGCAACAGCGGATTGGATCCTAGCTTTCATATGTTTGTATGTTGCAGGATTTGCATGGTCATGGGGTCCATTAGGATGGTTAGTACCAAGTGAGATCTGTCCGTTGGAAATCAGACCAGCGGGACAAGCCATCAACGTCTCTGTCAACATGTTCTTCACTTTCCTCATTGGACAATTCTTTCTCACGATGCTTTGCCACATGAAGTTTGGTCTCTTCTACTTCTTTGGAGGAATGGTAGCGGTCATGACAGTCTTCATTTACTTCTTGTTGCCGGAGACAAAAGGGGTTCCTATTGAAGAAATGGGAAGAGTATGGAAGCAACATCCATTCTGGAAACGTTACATCCCAGATGATGCTGTTATTGGAGGAGGTGAAGAAACCTATGTCAAGGAGGTTTAAGAGCCAAGAAAGTGAAGGTTTCAAAGTCTAGGCATTGGTTTTGCTTAAGAGCGGGTTTTGGTTGCTTTTTCAAGGGAATAAGACAACAAGATGTGTGAATCTGCGGCGGATGGGAAGAAGAAGAATGGAAGCTGTTGAAAAAAGAAAGTCTTTAATGTTGAATTCTCTGACCTGATTCATTTCAATAAATCCAAGCAGAATTTTGTTCTTTCATTCCACCTGCATTTGTTTTTTCTTTCACCAAACGAGATTACGTGCAAAAATTGCAAAAGACAAATCCGTTCACCGAGCACAAGACTGTAATGCTCAGTCATGCTTCCGGTGAACAATCTACGAAAACCTAATTGACAAAAAACTGGATATTGAAGCAATAAAATAAAGGGAAAATGCCAAGCATAAGCAAAGAAGGCTAGATATATATTTCCCCATGATGCTTGTTTGAGCTGATTAGGGCTCAAATCTTTTCTATTAATAAAATTTGTTGCTAGATTTACACATTTGATAAGAAACGGATGATGAAGATCATAATGGAAGAGACATTGTTTACAAAAAAAACAGTGTTGAGACAGAGGTATACCGGTGGGAAGAGAGACGATTAAGCAACAGATATTGAGCTCAAGAGACCATCAATGTACTCCTTAAGCTTGGCCTTTGTAATAGCACCTTCCCTTCTACTACCTGGAACTTCTTTCCCGTCCTTGAAGAGGATGAAATGCGGTAAACCATAAACCTTGTACTCTGCTATTAACTTGGGATTAGCATCGTGATCAATCTTTACAATCGTCAATTTGTCACCATATTCCTGAGAAGAGGGAAACATTTTGAGTTTTTAGAAGTCAAGAAAACTAAAGAAATCTCAAAATATAACATATTCCACATGAAGAACTCAAAATTGAAATGTATAATCAGTAGTTTAGACTAAGATCTACTCTAAACAGTAAACACTAGTCACTAGCTGACATTTTTAGTAGTTTTAGAGCTAATGGTATATGATTTACAATAGTTTCTCATACAATAAAACTCAAATCCAAGTTTATATCACTGATTAATTATCTCATTTAACTTCAAATCTCGCGATTCTCAAGCAAGAACTGATGAACAATACGAGTTCCACGATCATCAACACAGAAAATTAAAAGAAAGAATTGGTATACGAAACCTGTGACAAGGCTTCCATAGCGGGATAGATCAATTTGCAAGGACCGCACCAAGTAGCGACGAACTCCACTAGAACCGGCCGGTCCGATTCCAGAACCGTACTCGAAAACTCACTCTCTCCGATCTCTGTGATTCCGCCGCATCTTATCGCCGAACTAGAGAGTTTACTGGTTCGTCTACCACCGGAACTGAACGAAAGTAGGTGACGGTTAGCCGCGACGGAGGTGACCTGGACTGAGCTCAGAGGTTTGACGGACACAGAGGTAGCCGAAGAAACTGGACGAGCCGGAGTCAGATATGAACGGATAAGAATCGTCGAACTGGAGACGATAGAGTCCATGGCTTCTTCTTCCACGTTCTCCTAATCCTCTGTTCACTCAGAGGACCATATTCAATTTCATTGAGAAGAAAACGTTTGTGTGGCATAGGAAGGAAAACAGGTGATGACTTTTTTTTAAGGTCCACTAATTATTTATTCTTTCAATTTGGCCCCATACTATGAGAAAATCCAAAACCACCTTCGAAATTGGGCTGGGCTTGGAACCCATATAGTATTAGAAAAGATAGATTCGCCATCACACACAGATTCGCCTCTCTTTCTCTCTCCTGTCGTGTTCACATTTTTTCGTCTTCAACGTTTTGAGATTTGCAGCTTCCGTCATGACTTCCGGCGGAAATTCAATTGAATCCTCCGTCGCGGCGGCGGCGGTGGATAAGATGTTCTTCTGCTACCAATGCAATCAAACTATCACAATCTCTATTACCTCCTCAGCTGATCCTTTTTGTCCTCTTTGCAACGAAGGTTTCCTCGAAGAATTCACAGACCCTAACCCTAATCCAAGCCCCAATTTGATTATCCCGATGTCGGATCCAATCTCATCTCCCTTTCCCTTCATCCCAGTCATGGACTTCACAAATTCGAGTTTCTTGGGGCAATCGATGGAGGCACAGTCTCCTACTCAGCAACATCCCGATGCTTTCGATCCGGTTAGATTTATCCATAACCATCTTCAACAATTGCAATCAAGCGGTATCAATGTTCAGTTTTTGTTCGAGAATCAACTCTCGGATCCAGCTAATCCGTTACCAGGAAATCACGGGGACTACTTCTTTGGGCGTGGTCTTGAGGATCTGATTCAGCAATTAGCTGAAGATGATCCGAATCGATACGGAACTCCTCCAGCTTCGAAATCAGCCATTGATGCTCTCCCAACTGTGAAAGTGACCAAAGGGATTTTGCAATCGGAAATGAATCAGTGTGCTGTTTGTATGGATGAGTTTGAAGATGGTATTGAAGCAAAGCAGATGCCTTGCAAGCATGTTTACCATCATGATTGCTTGCTTCCATGGCTGCAGCTTCACAACTCGTGCCCTGTTTGTCGACATGAGTTACCCACTGACGACCCTGACTACGAGAACAGGAATCGTGGAGGTCAGACGAGTGGAGACGGGCAGGGATCATCGGGTGAGGCACAGACGCCGAGGGGGTTTAGTATATCATTCCCATGGTCATTCAGGAGACCAGATGCAAATTCGGATTCTGGCAGTGGATCTGATATGGATACTAGAGAAGACGATTTGGATTGAGGTTTGTGATTGTCTATCCTGCTAATCTTGGCTCTGGTTTCAAGAATCTCATATGGATAAGTGGTTTGATTCTCTGTGTCCTGGGAATTGATAGATATAAAAACTTATTCATTGTTCAAAGGACCTCATAAATAAAATGGGGACATGCAATTTAGGCATCAGCGTTGGTGTGTTATTATATTCATTAGTTTGTTCGATGTCACTCGAAATTTGGTAAATTGACTTAGGTTAGTATGATAAACTTTAGATCAAAACATGCAAAAACATAGTCTTTTTCTGCTTGCTCTTATCTGCTCCTCTGTGTTTACAGCATTAGATATCCTAGCTTACTAGTTGGTCTATGAGAAACTAGACCCAGATTGTGTGATGCATGAATATTTGAAAGTCATAACCTTTGGGTGATGTTGAAGCCTAGGTCTATAAAGGAAATGTTCATTGTAGCAATGTGTTACTATGTTTTGAGTTTCTTCGTTTTGCATATTGCAAGATTTCGTCTTTACTCTGTATTGGCATGTGATTTTCTCATCAATATGTAGAATAAACCACGCCTTGTTAACTTCGGGTTTGCCCGTAAAACCACAAGACCGTATCTAAACTCTGGTCTATTCTGGAACGGTTTTCATAGGACTGACTGGCTGGACTTGGGTCGGTTAAGCTCATCACAACATTTCTAATAGTCGTAGCTCTTGTGATTGATTACATAAGATGGTGATCAGTTGCTTCATGTTTGGTTCTAATGCTTTATAGCTAAACCCAATGATGGTTTTGTTTGTGTGCAGTGTCTTTGCTTGGATTGGAAAAAAAAACGGGAAGGAGAGCCATACAAAAAGCAAATTCATTTGTTTACTCTCAAAACTGATAAGAAGAAAACTGTAAAATGCTTTTACTCAGGTTTCACCTAAATCTCTTGTACATATTAAAACGTCTTCTTCTTTTCGGTTCGTTAGGGATTTGATTATACTTGTACGAATTTGAGAGTTTTAAATTGTAATTTTTTATATGTATTGTAATTGCTATCAAATTGTTTACCATATAGTTGTTCTGTAATAATTTTTAAAAGAATTTTTTTCTTCAATAATTGTAAACTAATAATTTGGGGTTCATGTTAACGACCAATAGTACGTATACATAGATTCCAAAAAGCTCATTTGTGTCACCGATCAAAACATTTTTTTTTTAGTCTCGCTTCAACGATTATAACCGCATTATCAAAATCTTATTGACTAACCAAAACTTTTAGTTGACCATTATAATGTGATGTCCAAAAAAAGATGACCATAATAATCCAACAGAAAATGTCAAGGTGTTTCCTAGAATCTACTAAATCGAATATGTTTAGGTCTGCATCACTCTTTATGATGATCATAATGTTCTTTTAGCAAAGAAAAACAAGTTGTTCTTTCGGCATACTATCTAACTGCCCAATTATTATTCTTGTTGAGAAATACGGACGAACTTTTATTATCTGGTGACATTGTAACCAATATAATATATACTACGAAATCTCAGGTTATATAATGGTTGAGTCATAAAACAGAGGTGTGATCGAAACATGGACTGCTTCTAATTAATCTATTGTTGTTACTTGGTAGGCTCAGATTTATTTGAGTACTTTTCTCCCTTAAATTTATGATGGATTGCTTGTGGAAACTCAAAATGTATGGGATATCATATGATAAATATGTGGGATGCGAAATTCTATTGAATTTGAACGAGTAAAAGTTAATTATAATATGATGAATAAATATGTAAGTAAATAAATTGAAAATAATCTAACATTCTCTACTCTATGTAGTTCCCAAGAAGAAGACATCTATCATTTTCAGAAGAACAATTGGAAAGAATAATTTTGTTTGATTAGTAGTAAGTATAATTTTTAAAACATTAAATGAGAGAAAATGTCTTCATTTTTTTTTTTTTTTTATTTGACATCAGAGAAAATATCTTCATTAAACTCTTTGATCACATAATTTGAAAACCAAAAAGCATCGGTTAAGAAAATATCAAGGGTAAAATCGGAATTTCGACCACGTGAGGTGCTGAAAAATTCCACTGATGGTGGCCAAAAAAGACATTCACAATTTGTCGGATAACTAATATACTACTACTCAATTTTGCTAAAACAATATATAAATTTCAAGTAAGAAAAAAAAAGAGTTAAGAGGAAAGAAAACAGTTTTACTAACACAGAGAAAAAGTTGCATCTTCTTCTTCTCCCTTTTTCTCCAGTCGCTCCATTTTTTTCCGATTTTCTCTCCAATTTTCTCAGTAGCCATTGTTACTGTAATACCCCAACGGTTATATATCTTTTTACTTCCACTACATTTTTTAAAAATCTATATCCCTTCTTCTTTTTTTTTCCCATTGTTTCCTGAGTTTACATTTCAGGATCACCGAATTTATTCAGAGATTGTGAATTTTTGTGTATGATTGAGATCGATCTCATCGGCTGAAATCAATTTTCAGTGAATCTCCGATAAAGTGGTTGCTGATTGGCGGGTTTTCTCCTTTTTCGAGTTTCTAATTTTAAAAGGTAAATAATCTATAAGCTAGATCGAATATTTCTATCTTTAGTATTGCTCGTTTCTTATGAAATCATGAAAAATTTGTATTCTTGTCTGATTTGTGCTCGTCGATACGAAATACGGGAAATGGTCTTCTGATGAAGAAACGTCATTATTTCTTTTAAAAATTATTATATTAGTCAAGATTCAATCTAAATTAGTTTTTTTTTTTTCCGATCAGATCAACATTTTATTTAGTCTTAACAATTCAGCCAAGAAAGCTGAGTAAGATCAAGCCTTTGATTTATTTATTTTAGTTTGATTTTTGATGAATATACATCCATTGGATCTTGCATACACTCAGAAAATTTCATAGATTGCCTAACTTTAGAATCTTTTCTTTGTAATAGCGACTGAACATTGAAAATGCACTTTAGTCTATCTCTTAAGAGTATGGTCCCCTGCTTTTGTTCTGTTTATTAGCTTCTTGAAAACCAAATACTATAGTTTTCTTTGTGGTCTCATTTCTTTTGAACTGAACACTTCTTTCTTTTACAGGAAAAATGTCAAAGAAGGTTAAGCCATCCATTCAGTCACTTAAACCTATGCCAGCAGACTATAGAGTTGTTGGTTCACCAATCTCTGATCCCCTTGAGAATTCCTCTGGCTCAAGTGTTTGCGTGACCAATTTGGTTATTCCACGAAATGGTCACTTAAGTAATGGTGTTAATGGAACTGGAATTTCTGTTGGGGGAATGGATAGTGCTAATGAGGATTCACCGTACAGTGTCCGTAACATTTCAAATGGAGAGCGGTCCTCAGTTGGTGATGGATATCCTATAGTGCCTTTGCCTCAGAGTAATGACCGCAGGTGGAGCGACACAAGCGCATATGCTCGGAAAAAGGTATTGTTAAGGTTTCTGTATCGCAACTTTTCTTATTTTCGGTTTTTGGTGTGGTCGTTTGTTGCCTTGCCAGGTTAGATTACTGGTTAGGATGAAAAGTTGGAACAAACATTAGAAAGACGTCACTTTTCTTATGTGGAGGGGATTGAATTGACAAGTTTTTTTGATGTAAGGTACTGCAATCTTGGGTCCAACTTCCAAACGGTAACTGGGAGCTGGGGAAGATATTGTCAACTTCAGGAGAAGAGTCTGTTATTGCGTTACCTGAAGGAAAAGTAAGCGACTTCTTGAATTTTCTGAGGTAGATGTTGGTTTTTTTTTTTTTTAAATAAGTGTTTGATCGGAAACTATTCTACACTTGATTCAACAGGTTTTAAAAGTCAAATCAGAGACTCTAGTACCTGCAAATCCTGATATTCTTGATGGAGTAGACGATCTAATGCAACTAAGTTACTTAAATGAGCCAGCAGTGTTGTACAACCTTGAGTATAGGTACAACCAGGACATGATATATGTAAGCCGTTTGTGCTAATATAGTTTTTTTTCCCTGTCATTTTGACAGTCTCTTCCTTGAATTCTATAGTAAAATGTTACAGCCGTTATTATTGCTTTTCTGAATTTTTCTTTATGGTGGTAGACAAAAGCGGGGCCTGTTCTGGTGGCTGTGAATCCCTTCAAGGAGGTTCCTTTGTACGGAAACCGCAACATTGCAGCATACAGGAATAGATCCAATGAGAGCCCTCATGTCTATGCTATTGCAGATACAGCAATCCGTGAAATGATACGAGGTGGGATCATGTTTCTTAATTTGTTAATCTCTTAATTTATTACGTTCTATGTTTTTAGTCTTATTTTTTCCGGTTTCCATTACAGATGAAGTTAACCAGTCTATCATTATCAGGTTAGTCAAAGTTTCCTCCTTGAATGTCTATATTAAGTAATAGTAGGTGGACTTGTGAAGCTTACAAGTGTCTATATTCTTCACGCTAATATTTTGCACATTTTTGTGCCGCCATAGTATGTATATAGCGCAGGTATGGTGGGGCTAAATCTATGTTCCAAAAATGCATTAGTCATGACCTGTACAGATGCATTAGTTGTGACTATGGAAACTAGTAGATCTGTTGAAAGAATCAATTCTTCCCTTTGTGCATCTTTAAGTGTTTTCTTATCACTAGATTTCTTTTTATCCAGCGGAGAGAGTGGAGCTGGGAAAACTGAGACAGCAAAGATAGCAATGCAATACTTGGCTGCTCTTGGAGGTGGAAGTGGGATTGAGTATGAGATACTAAAAACCAATCCTATTTTGGAAGCATTTGGAAATGCAAAAACGTTGAGAAACGATAATTCTAGTCGTTTTGTAAGCCCTCCAATATCCATTATACCTTTCATACACTCTTTTTGTCTTTTACTCTGTGTTTTTAAAAATGTTCTGGGCCTTTGGTGTTCTCATAATATTTCTTTGATGTTAATTTTCACAGGGTAAGTTGATAGAGATTCATTTTAGTGAAACAGGGAAGATTTCGGGTGCTAAAATTCAAACATGTAAGCATAAACCTTGAATTGGCTAATTGCTGCTTCACTCTGTTTATCAATTTTCCTTTACAAAAGCTGACATAGCTTTTTTCTTGTTCTTAAAATATTGCAGTTTTACTAGAAAAGGTAAGTTCCTCTATATTATTTTCGCTACTTCAATTTCTCTGATGTTGAAATATGGTTTGTTAACATTGACATGGCTTCTCTTTATGTTGACACTTTAATAGTCTAGAGTGGTTCAATGTACGGAAGGAGAAAGGTCATATCATATATTTTATCAACTTTGTGCTGGGGCTTCACCTATGCTTAGAGGTATGATTTGGATATCTGAATCCTAAAAGGTGCTTTTAACAATTCTCTTTTAAAAAATCTTCTGTTGCATCTCTTGCAAGTGAAAATAATTAGTTTAGTCGATAGACTTTCCAGGTCAATTTTTGTGATATAGAAATTTACATATATTAACATCTATATGGTTACTGAATAACTGGTGGAACAATATCGGTTATCTGACTTTTTATTCCACTCTTTGTTAAATCAGAGAAGCTAAATTTGGCAAGTGCAAAACAGTATGAATATTTGAAACAGAGCAATTGCTATTCAATTAACGGAGTTGATGACGCTGAGCGTTTTCATGCCGTTAAGGTAACTCCCTCATTCTGTCAAATTTTCTCTTCTTTCTTTCTCTGCATATTTGAGACATTTATTTCGACCTCTTGATTTAAAAACTCTTTGCTGTTGTAGGATGCGTTAGATATTGTGCATGTTAGTGAAGAAGATCAAGAAAGTGTATTTGCAATGCTTGCTGCAGTATTATGGCTGGGGAATGTTTCTTTCACCATTGTTGACAACGAAAATCATGTTGAACCTGAACAAGATGAAAGTATGGCTCTCCAGTCCCTAAATAGTGATACTTGTTCTTTTAAAGTTTTCCTGCTTTGATGTAATATTTGTATACGAAAATGTAACCTCTACAGTTTTTAGTTCATCCTCTTGGACGTTTGGTTATTGCAAGTTTACTGCTTAACCTTTGTGCCTCATTTGGCAGGGTGCACAATGCACGGGTAATTTAAGTGCTGTATTTGTTTGTTTGTTTTTCAGGTTTGTCAACTGTTGCTAAATTGATTGGATGCAACATCAATGAGCTTAAGCTAGCTCTATCAAAGCGTAATATGAGAGTTAATAATGATACTATTGTACAGAAGCTAACACTATCGCAGGTAGGCCTTTTATAAAGAATTCCTTACACATTATTTTTTATAGAGATTAGCTATCACATGATCTATGTCTCTTATTTATTTGGCATCAAACCTAGTAGTATAGGAGGATTCCTTCTGAAGATAATGACTTCTTTTTCTACTTTTGTGCTGAAATTATTTCTTATTTGCTTTTCAGGCCATTGATGCAAGAGATGCTTTAGCAAAGTCAATCTATGCCTGCCTATTTGACTGGCTGGTTGAACAGATAAACAAATCTCTTGCGGTGGGAAAGAGGAGAACTGGCAGATCCATTAGCATTCTTGATATCTATGGCTTTGAATCATTCAACGTATGCTTCTTTTTAGTCTCTTTTTGCTTTTCCATGCATAAACTTACAGAAGCTAACTGCACTTTAGATATTCAGATCAAAGTTAGTCTACTAAATCATGACAACCATAGAAACTCTTGGGAAATAATGGTGTGGACCTGGGGGAATTCAGTCACTTAGTGAAAGATGTTTAGGCGTCAACTGGGATGAAATTAGTGAAACGTTCATTGGAGGTGTGACAGTTTAGTGTCAGCATACACCACACTATCTCTAAGTTAATCCATCTGCTTAGAACCCAAATGCTTAAGAACTATTTTGCATATTTTCTCTACAGAGATATCTGACCTTATCTTTCTACAAGCTCAACTTGTGGTTGTATCCACAATGCATGATGAGAAAGATAGATTTTACATGACAATAATTTCATGTATGCATCTTTTGTTTTACAATTTGTACCAATGTTAATTTGGTTTTCTGAATAACTACTTCACATGTTGCAGAAGAATAGTTTTGAGCAGTTCTGCATAAATTACGCAAATGAGAGATTGCAGCAACACTTTAATCGTCATCTATTCAAGCTGGAGCAGGAGGTAAAGTTACCCTTTTCTGCTATGGGTTCTTGCAGAGCGTTCACATGACAATCTATCGGGGTTCTGAGGGCTTAATATTTCTATCTACTCTTCCAGGAATATATTCAGGACGGCATTGACTGGACAAGGGTTGATTTTGAGGACAACCAAGGTTGTCTCAGTCTCTTTGAAAAGGTAATGTGATAGCTAATATCCTCTGGAGTCAGCAATCATCATATGCTACATATCAGTATGTCTGTCACTCAGTATAATATATTTACATTTTGGCGATGATTTCCCATCATCAAGCTACATAGCTACTGCTGAGATATATTGTGTTGGAAAAGATTTATTGTCATTCCAAAGCATGCGTACTAAGACAATTGTTATTACTATCCGTGCAGAAACCATTAGGTCTGCTTTCTCTTCTGGATGAGGAATCCACATTTCCGAATGGCACAGATTTGACACTTGCCAACAAGCTTAAAGAACATCTACATGCTAATTCCTGTTTTAGAGGAGATCGAGGGAAGGCTTTTACAGTTGGGCATTATGCAGGAGAGGTAATAGCTTGGCACCATTTTACATGACATACGTGAACATAGGACATGTTATATAGTTGGGTTTGTGGGTTGATTTTTGACGTTTAGCAATCAAGAATGAATCAGAAACCTAGTGTAATTCCTTTGTGACGCTAATTCTACTTGCCTTTTCAACTCAGGTTACATATGAGACGACTGGATTTCTAGAGAAGAACCGAGATTTGTTGCATTCGGATTCTATTCAACTTTTGTCGTCTTGCTCTTGCCACCTTCCTCAGGCGTTTGCTTCTAGTATGCTCATTCATTCTGAAAAACCTGTTGTTGGTCCTTTACACAAAGCAGGTGGAGCTGATTCCCAGCGACTGAGTGTAGCAACTAAATTTAAGGTTGGGTGATTACCTCAAACACGGCTTGCTTCTATTTCTACTCATTAACCTTCAAAAGTTGTTGTGGTTTACACATCACGGTTTTCATCTCATTATCTAACATTTGTGGTCCCTTTCTTATCCAAAAGGCTTCTGCTTATTTTTGTAGGAAACATCTTATCATCTTATAATATCAGATTAGTGACCATGCCTGAATATTTTTGTCAGGGTCAACTTTTCCAATTGATGCAACGTCTAGGGAACACTACCCCACATTTCATTCGCTGCATAAAGCCAAACAATGTTCAGTCTCCCGGGTTGTATGAGCAAGGGCTTGTCTTACAGCAGCTAAGATGTTGTGGGGTCCTAGAGGTGGTTCGAATTTCCCGGTCTGGATTTCCGACAAGAATGACTCATCAGAAATTTGCCCGAAGGTAATAACTCCATCTCAAGTTGCTGCACTTTCATTGTATTGCAACTCCTCTTATAATAAGCCTTCTCTACTTTTAGTTGCAATAATGTTGAATGGTCATTCATAATTTTTTTCTTGTCATACTTTAGGTATGGTTTCCTTCTGCTGGAGAACATTGCAGCAAAAGATCCTCTAAGTGTTTCGGTTGCAATTCTCCATCAGTTTAATATCTTGCCAGAGATGTATCAAGTCGGCTACACAAAATTGTTTTTCAGAACTGGCCAGGTACTATAGCTAGTCGGATGTCCTGACTTTATCTAGAAGGGCCACAAATTAGAGATTCTTACTGCAATGCATTCGCTTCACCTTTGCAGATTGGGGTTCTTGAAGATACAAGGAATCGCACGCTTCATGGCATTTTACGTCTCCAAAGCTATTTTAGAGGGCACCAAGCACGCTGTCGCCTAAAAGAGCTTAAAAGAGGAATTGCTGTTCTTCAATCATGTATTGCCCCTTGTTTCATTTCAATATTTTGTTTTTGTATTTGTTATCTCATTTAGTAGAGATACCTTTAGCTTAACTTGAGCTACGACTTCCTCATACATCCTTTTGTTTCAGTTGTTCGTGGAGAAAAGATAAGAAAGGATTACATGGAGTTACTACGGAGGCATAGAGCTTCTGCTGCTATACAAAGCCATGTTAAGAGAAGGATTGCTAGGCGGCAGTATAAAGCCACGGTTGATGCATCTGTTGTAATACAATCAGGTAAAAAAGGGTTGATTATAAAACCAAATCCTCATAACTGAAGCAAACCTCAAATTGTATTAGATACCAGAAGTTTCAAGAATTGCTGAAACCTTTCTTTTTGCAGCAATTCGTGGCGAGCTGGTTAGAAGATGCGCCGGGAATATTGGATGGCTAAAATCTGGAGGCACCAAGGTCCTCTCAAAGTTTCCATTCTTTTCGTTCAACCGATTAAAGGATATATTTTAATATTGCTCGACTCTTATATTGATTCTTTACGCAGAGAAATGAGTCAGACGAGGTGCTAGTGAAGGCATCAATTCTTTCTGAACTTCACCGCAGGGTTCTTAAAACCGAAGCTGCTCTTCGTAAGAAAGAAGAGGAGAATGATATTCTCAAACAAAGACTCCAGCAGTACGACAACCGGTGGTCTGAATATGAAACAAAAATGAAATCCATGGAAGAAATTTGGCAAAAGCAAATGAGATCTTTGCAATCCAGCCTTTCCATCGCAAAGAAAAGCTTAGAAGTTGAAGACTCGGCGAGAAACTCGGATGCATCCGTTAATGCAAGCGATGTATCGGATTTAGATTCAGGAGGTAGTCATTTCCAAATGGGCCATGGCAGGTCACAAAGTGTAGGCGTGGGTTTAAGCGTGATAAGCCGGTTAGCTGAGGAATTCGGACAAAGAGCTCAGGTATTTGGTGATGATAGAAAGTTCTTGATGGAAGTGAAATCTGGTCAGGTGGAAGCAAACTTGAATCCAGACCGGGAGCTACGAAGGCTGAAACAGATGTTTGAGACATGGAAGAAGGATTATGGAGGGAAACTAAGGGAAACGAAACTGATACTTAGCAAACTTGGGAGTGAAGAAACAGGTGGTTCAGCAGAGAAGGTAAAGATGAAGTGGTGGGGGAGGTTGAGGAGTACCAGGTATTAATGGTATCTTCATTTTCTTGAGAGGGACGTCTCTTTTTTACACGTTTGATGTATCTGAGGTTTTTTTTATTTTATTTTGGTGAGAAGTGAGAAGGCTCCATGGGACTAAAAGAGTCATGTTTCTCATTATTTCCATCCAAATCTATTGGCAAATTCAGTAAATATTGTTTTTTATTAAATATATTTATAATATCTATTTGTCAAGGCTTCCAAAATCTTAGTGGACCAGTGTTGTATTAAAAATGTGTTCTTTTTTTTGCTGGTTATATATTTCAATATCATACAGCCCTGAAGAAAAATACTAAGATTTCCTCTGTATCATTTTAGGATTTTTATATTATATTCAAAACTACTAAATTTTTCTGATCCATAACAATTTTCAATTTTCAAAAATACTTGAAAAAAATGCGTCAACTTTCCGATAGATGCATTAAATATTCAATCAGTCATTAATAAAAAATAATAGTATAAATTAGTATTACTTTCAGTTACAATAAAATATATACAAACGGTAATATATTTCCTAACTCATCTTAACATGGTGAATGTCTGTTTCAAGAATCTTGAAAGAGGCGACATGCCACATGTACCTCTAGAGTCCCTAATGTTGATAAGTGCTTGGACTTGTGGTCACTCTAGGAAACTTAAACTAGTATAAATTTGGTGTATCATCGCTTAAAACAAATCCGTTGAGGATGTTTTTTGGCTGCCAATAAAACTACAAACATGTGGACAATTTCATGTTAGAATCGGTTATAAGATGTCTGGCAGAATCGGCTATAAGATGTCTGACATCTCAACACTCTTTCACAATGGCATTCCCTGATTTGCTAAAAAATGGCTCTGAGCCATTACATCCTTCCAACCCCACCAAATACCAAATTGAGCTTTATGATCACCTCTTGACTAATACTAAAACTAAACCCACACATTTTTCTCCCATTAAATATGACCATTTGTTGTAGTTTTCGGAAATACAAACTCCATTTTGTCTTCTGAAGCCCATCAAAATTGTGTGTTTACCTTGTATGCCCAACGCCGAAAGCCAAATAGAAACCTAAGCATAAACACCCAGTACAGTCGAGTAAGATTTACTATTAAGCGGTTGCATCGCATACCCACGATCACTGCTGACCCATAACATATATGAAAATTCTATGACAAATGACTTTTTTCAACACTCAACGTAAGTAGATTTTGAAATCTGTCTTTTGACACACAATCTAGTTTATAAGATTTTTAAAATTTGGAAAGCTAAATTTGTTTTGTGGAATTTGTTTTAGGTTTCTTATAATCTTAATAAGATATAGGGTTCAGATGAATACAACGGTTGGAGCAGACAAATCTATTTGCGGATTAGACCACTTTTTGTTTACCATTCATAAACTATAGTTTGTGGTAGTGTAGATCGAAAAAAATAATTAAAATCCGTCGCTGACTAACTGCTCACCGTTTTTACGTAAAAAAAAAATTGGTCCACGGCAAATTATTGTGCGCGCAAAAATCTAATGGTTTAATTCACTTTTCTCACAACATTCATTGAAAGCAATAATTAAAAAATAAATTACCAGGAAATGAATTACAAAAATCTATGATAATGTACATAGTTTTTAAAAGATTAATAATAAAGTCATAAATTAAAATTAAAAGTATGATTAATGGGTTGCCAAAAAAATGATTAATGTAATATAATCCGACGGATCGAGTTTGAAGATGAATTGGGTTTGGGTCGAGATTGTTTGGTTCGTTGTGTTTCCCCTTTCTGCCTCTCTCTCCCTCTTTCCTCTTACGTAACCCTAACGAAGCGGACGGAGCAATGCTCTGCTAGATCTATCTTTGCTTCAATTCTCCACCGAAGATCGTGGAAACTCGCCATTGAATTCGACGAAACACCAGGAATTTCTACTTAACATCGACAGAGAGAGAGAGGATAGTTTAAAGGGTCGTCATGGATTTAGATCAATGGATAGCGAAGGTTAAAGACGGCCAACATCTCTCTGAGGACGAGCTTCAGCTTCTTTGCGAATACGTACGCCTTCTGCTTTCTTCTTCTTTCTTCTTTTGCTTGCTTTCTTTTCTGCGAAGACTCATGCATCTACAAATCCCAATTCTTCGTTTGAGGCTTTAGCTTGCTCTGCTTTTCTATATTTGTGGAACTTTACTTCGAATCTGGTTCTTTACCTTACTGTTTCCTTTGTCATTTTGGTTTACGGATTTTAGGGTTTTTCTCTCCCTCTCTCTCTCTCTTTCAGAGGATTTATTGACTTGGGCGTACAGAGATGGGTTCAATCGACTTGCAGATTCGCTTCTAGGGAATTAGGCATAACTCTAGTACTTCTGTAGCCAATTTAATTCGCTAACGGATGCACAAGTCCACGCGCTTTGCAAACTGTTATTCAGGATATATTATAGAAACTTTAGTGTATACCTGTAGTAGCCCTGTTCTTATTTTCATTTCTCAATGGTTGATGACATTTGTTGATTTGCTTAAGAGGCATTGATAAGCACAAGATGTTTTTGACACGTTTATACTACTACTACAGGTGAAAGAAATTCTTATTGAGGAATCTAATGTACAACCAGTCAACAGTCCTGTCACCGTTTGTGGTGATATCCATGGCCAATTTCATGATCTAATGAAGCTTTTCCAGACCGGAGGTCATGTTCCCGAGACAAATTACATATTTATGGTATAGTCTCTGTCCTTTTGTGCACATATTTCTCGTATGACACATCAATGTGTACACATGGTTTAATTTTCTGTGGGGGGTTTTCTCAGGGGGATTTCGTTGATAGGGGTTACAACAGTCTTGAAGTCTTCACTATTCTTTTGCTTCTTAAAGCAAGGTAAGTTTTTTTTAGATCTTTTCCTCTAGTTATGCTTTCCATATGCCATTGATCATCCTTCCTTTTCACTGTATATCATAGTTTCTGTAAATGCATGCTCCTCTGGAAGTAGATCTCTTTCTTTCTTTTTTCTCAAATTTTATATTTGTTTACTGTGAGCTTAAAGCCATCTTTTTCCCCTTGTATTTCATTGTGTAGACATCCAGCCAATATCACACTTTTGCGTGGAAATCATGAAAGCAGACAGCTAACTCAGGTATGCGTTATTCTATTCCACTTATGTTGTTGGATAAGTAATTTTGATTTTCTTCCTCAGTTGTTATAACTAGTTTTGAAAGTTGATTTTGTACATGTGGCAAGGCCATGCTAGAGGTAGACATAGATATTATCTAAGAGGCCTTTTATGTGAACTCTTTAGCAGAGATTTTTCTCTATTCTTATACTGTACCATATTACATCTTTTTTAACATCCACGGTCGAGGAAGAAGGTTGTAGTGATCTTTTGTTTTAAACCTTCACTATGATTAAGCTTAGGAGTGTACCTTCTGGTGCAAATTAGATGTGTATTCCATAATCTGTTGACTGTATGATCAAAATGTACTTACATAGTGACAAGTCTTGGGAAGTTGGTACATAAACAACCCAAAACTATGAAATGTTAACGAAGATTTTGGGTTCTGGTCAAAGTGTCATATTACACATTGGCGTGTATTTTGTCCCCTGAAGGTTCACTTTTTAATATAGTTTTCTGAAATTATCATTCCAATTTTATTATTGCTAGGTGTATGGTTTCTATGACGAATGCCAAAGGAAGTATGGTAATGCTAATGCATGGAGATATTGCACGGATGTTTTTGACTATCTTACACTTTCAGCTATTATAGATGGCACTGTAAGTATTTTCTTCAGCTTCTTTGGCATTGTATTATGATATACCTTCTCGTAGATTTACAGAATGCATAAGTTAGCTGTTTGCTATATTAAAAACTTTTGCATCCTTGATGTAGGTTCTATGTGTTCATGGTGGCCTTTCACCTGATGTACGGACAATTGACCAGGTTAAAATTTGCTTCTTTTAAATTGCTTTTTGTTTTCTGCCGGCGAGTGTATTCATTACAGATTAAATCTTTTTTCACTCACTTTAGATGTTATTTTGTCCTCTAGATAAGACTAATTGAGCGGAATTGTGAAATACCGCATGAAGGACCCTTCTGTGATCTTATGTGGAGCGATCCTGAAGATATTGAAACATGGGCTGTCAGTCCACGTGGAGCTGGTTGGCTTTTCGGGTCCAGGGTTACCACTGAGGTATGAATTTTTTTTTGGATGTCAAATTTGTATAACTTGTCTAAAATAAATGAAATTCAGTTCCCTGATCTGTGGTTTTGCTTCTTGTGCAGTTTAACCATATTAACAAACTTGATCTAGTATGTCGTGCACACCAGCTTGTACAAGAAGGTCTCAAGTACATGTTCCAAGATAAAGGTCTTGTCACTGTAAGTGTCTCGTTTCTTATGATTCAGTCTGGATATATGTAAGTATAATCTCCTTGGTAATGTTTCTTCTCTTTATTTTTTTCGTAAAGGTGTGGTCTGCACCTAATTACTGCTACCGCTGTGGAAATGTGGCTTCTATATTGAGTTTCAATGACAACATGGTGAGGCATTTGTTTCCTCTCTTTTCTTACTGTTATGCCACAGTCTCTTGTTTCATGGTCTTCTTACTTTTATGCACTTGTCTTTGGATTCTATTTACTTACCTTTTGATGATATAATAAGTTGCTCCCTTTAATATGTACAGACTTGTTGTTTACGGGAACTTAGACAAGTAACTCTTGTGAGATGAGTTTGAATCATGTTTTTGCCATTTATTTGGTAACTGCAGTATATTGGATCATATACTATGGGCTTCTAGCTCTTGGAACAGTTCAGTGAGAACTATGTATCTTTGTGAAATTACCTAGTTAGTGCAGTAGAATCAGGGTGTCCACATTGATTGTGCTCGGTTTGTTTCTTTTCATCGATAGACCTGCTTCTGGGAACTGTTTTGGATTTGGTCCTCACTCACGGTAGTAATTTGTTGAAATATGCTTAATTACCAGGAAAGGGAAGTGAAGTTCTTTACGGAGACAGAAGAGAACAATCAAATGAGAGGGCCAAGGACAGGTGTTCCTTATTTCCTGTGATTCATAATGATGATCCTACATCATTACTAGTCAGCTATTGCTCTGATCAAGTTAGCCATTATCACCATTGCCATTGGCTTAAGTGTTCTTTCAAGGTATATCTTCTGATGTTGTTCACACTTCCATTGTTTTTCCTTTTTCCATTTTGGAAACATTTTCTTGTGAAAGTGAATGTCACTTTGGTAATTTTAGTAGTTTTTGATGCACTTTAACTGGACCTCTTCTGGATGTTATTATTATACGTGCTTCTTTCTTGTTTTGTTTCATCTTTGTTCTGTATGTAAGACCAATTTTTATCATCCCAGCTTATTTTAATCGGTCTAGTACGCTTCAATTATATTTGGGTTATCTCAGCCAGGGCTGGAAAAATTCATCAAGTTCATCATAAACAGTATTGTTTCGAAATTCGAATTATATGATTTTGTTCAATAATCCTAGCAAGAATTGACGAATGAGTTAAGGATTTTGGAAGTTTTTGTAACCGATTTAAAGATGTGCCGGTTTGTCTAGACCGGATTTAACCGCTCTACTATTAACTAANCGGGAAGGTTTTTTTTTTTTTTTTTTTTTTGTCGTCTCAAAGATTTATTAACAACTCGTCGCTAGTTTTTAGGCAACCGAAATCCGTAAATGATTATAAGGTGTGGATTCGTGTCTATCGGCAACAACTTTCTCGCGACTCGTAGTCATCTTCTCCACTTCAATACTCCTCTCACTTGCATCGTTCCTCTTGTTCCTCGCCGCCGCTGTATTCTACGGTTGTCTGCTTCTACTTCCTCCTCCTCGTTCTCTGAAACGGGAACTGCATCATTGGCATCACCGGGAAAAATGGCGGAATCGAGATCCCCTCCTGTGGCGAAGAAGGTGGAGCATGTGATGGAGATGTTTGGTGATGTTAGGGTTGACAATTACTACTGGCTCCGGGACGATGCTCGTTGCAACCCCGACATGCTTTCTTATATCCGTGAAGAGAATGACTACACTAATTTCGTCATGTCTGGTGAGTCTTTCAAATTGCCTCAGTGACGCTGTGAGATTTAGGGATTAGGAGTATTAGTGAACTATTGATTATGAAAGTTTTGATAATTAGATGGAAAATATTTTCAGGGACGAAGCAATTTGAGAATCGGCTGTTTGCTGAAATAAGAGGGAGGATCAAAGAAGATGATATATCTGCACCTCTACGCAAGGGTCCTTACTACTATTATGAGAAAAATCTTCAAGGAAAGGAATATGTTCAACACTGTAGGCGTTTCATCCCTGACAACAAATCTGAACCTTCTGTGTATGATACTATGCCAACTGGTCCAGATGCTCCTCCTGAGCATGTTATATTGGATGAGAATATCAAGGCCCAAGAGCATGACTACTACAGAATTGGTGCCTTCAAGGTTGGACTAGGAATATATTTTGATATCCTCTCACAAAATTCGGTTTCGAACCTGCTCTTTTGCTAACTTGATGTTTCATTCTCGTAATTCTGTCTTCAGACCAGCCCCGATCATAAGTTGGTGGCATATGCAGAGGACACAAAAGGTGATGAAATATATACAGTAAATGTCATTGACTCTGAAGGCCTAAAACCAGTAGGGCAACCGCTAAAGGGACTGACTAATTATCTTGAATGGGCTGGTAATGATGCTTTGGTCTACATTACTATGGACGAAATCCTGCGACCTGACAAGGTTTGCCTTCATTCTTTTCCCACCCTGCTATCTTAGTGTACTATACTGGAGGCAGGGATCAACTTTTCCATGAGACACTTATTTTTATCAATTTAGATTATGCTGTTTCTATCAGATTATGGCACTATACACCTCATAGATGCCATAGTTTTGAGTTTTTACTAAGTTTGGTGGTATTTATTATGCAAGCGGTCAATATTTGTGGCTTTCATGTTATCATCTTCATATATTTTTTGTAACAGGTTTGGTTACATAAGTTGGGGACAGAGCAAAGCAGTGATGTTTGCCTTTACCATGAGAAGGATGATATGTTTTCTCTTGATCTCCACGCTTCTGAGAGCCATAAGTATATATTTGTTGCATCCGAAAGCAAAACTACAAGATTTGTTTTCTCGCTTGATGTGTCCAAGCCTCAGGATGGACTCAGGGTGTTGACACCTCGTGTAGACGGCATTGATACATCTGTCAGTCATCGTGGGAACCACTTTTTCATCCAGAGAAGAAGCACTGAATTTTACAACTCAGAACTGGTCGCGTGCTCAGTTGATGACACATCGAAGACAACTATTCTGCTACCACATAGAGAGAGGTAAACATGTTTTAGAATATTTTTTGCCAATATCAGTGTTCCTTTCCAATTCCTAGTGGTGTCCAACTACTTTTTTGGTTTCATTTATGCTCTTTGGCTTAGACCACATGAATAGCTCGGTTGTTTTCCAAATGCTGACTCAGTTTTATGATGCATTTAACTTCAAGCTCACTGTGTATCCTATATCTAAATAATTTTACTACATTTTTGACATGGACAGTGTAAAGATCCAGGAAATTCAGCTTTTTCGAGATCATCTTGCAGTATTCGAGCGTGAACGGGGACTGCAGAAGATAACAGTTCATAAGCTTCCTGCTGAGGGACAGCCGCTGGAAGGTCTCCAAGGTGGTCGTGGTGTTAGCTTTGTTGACCCTGTCTATTCAGTTGACTCAACAGAGTCTGAATTTTCATCCAGTGTTTTAAGGTTTCGCTACAGCTCGTTGAAAACACCTCCTTCTGTGTATGACTATGACATGGACAGTGGCACTTCCGTTGTCAAGAAGATTGACACAGTAAACTACCTATTCTTTCCAACTCTCTCAATTTGGATCTATTTCCTATGCTCTCTGCACATTAAGTTGCCGATTTATATTTGAAATGCATAAGCGTATCATTGAATGGTAATGAGTCCCATTGACATGAAACACATGAAAAATATGGAAATTTTTCAGGTTTTTTTTTGGCGATTACTTTGTTTTTACGACTTTTTTTTTCCTAAGCTACCTTCTCTTTCGACATGGTCATCACTTGATCTTTACCTGCGGTATTTCATTCAGGTATTGGGAGGTTTTGATGCATCGAAATATGTTACAGAAAGGAAATGGGTTACTGCATCAGACGGAACTCAAATTCCAATGTCTATTGTGTATAACAAAAAACTTGCAAAGCTCGATGGATCTGATCCACTACTGCTTTATGGATATGGTTCATATGAGGTATTTTAGCTGAAGCTTTTATGGTCCTCAGATTCTCAGGCCTTTTACATCTTTCAAGCTAAGCTATGAAAAACTCTTTTCTTGCAGATTTCCGTGGACCCATATTTCAAGGCATCAAGGTTATCCCTGTTAGATCGTGGGTTTATCTATGTAATTGCCCATGTCCGAGGGGGTGGTGAGATGGGGAGACAGTGGTACGAGAATGGAAAGCTGTTGAAGAAGAAAAACACATTCACTGATTTTATTGCGTGTGCTGAGTCTTTAATAGAACTTAAGTATTGCTCGAAGGAAAAACTGTGTATAGAAGGGAGAAGTGCTGGTGGATTGCTGATGGGTGCTGTTGTTAATATGAGGCCTGACTTGTTCAAGGTGGTTGTCGCTGGAGTTCCTTTTGTAGATGTTTTGACAACAATGCTGGACCCAACTATTCCGCTTACCACATCAGAATGGGAGGTGGGTTCAATGCTTGTCCAATGCCTTAAATCATATCTTTCTTACATCATCTGCAGAGTGGTTTGCATTGGGAATTGTCAAGATATGAAACTGGAATAAGCATAAGGATAGACAGATTTCCTTAGGAGTCAAAAAGCTGTCATTTGATTTTGTATTAACAGTTTTATTTTTTGTTAATCATCTGAAAAATTTGTCTTACTTTTTGGCTTCTATCATTGTAGGAGTGGGGTGACCCTAGAAAGGAAGAATTCTACTTCTATATGAAGTCATATTCCCCTGTCGACAATGTGAGTATATGACCTCTTTTGATATTATCTGCAATAAACGAATGGAAGTTCTCTGTGTTGATGCATGGATTGACAATATAACAGGTTACGGCGCAGAATTATCCAAATATTCTTGTAACTGCTGGGCTAAATGGTAAGCATTCTTTGGTCTAGATACAGTTTGGAAACAAAATTGCTTTTTCCTTTAAGATGGACTCAGATATGTTTGTCACCTGTCAACGATTGTAATTGTTTCCGTCTGTGCAACAGATCCAAGAGTTATGTACCATGAACCTGGCAAGTGGGTGGCGAAAATGAGAGAAATGAAGACTGACAAGAACGTACTTCTGTTCAAATGTGAACTTGGCGCAGGACATTTCTCAAAATCTGGGAGGTAAGGATTTCGTCCTTTCCTTTGTCCCAACAATACAACGCATGTACTTTTCTCTGATTAGACTATAGACTTTACTCCTGTTCAACTAACCAAGAAGGTTTGTTTTGCAGATTCGAGAAGCTTCAAGAAGATGCATTTACTTTTGCATTCATGATGAAAGTTTTGGACATGATTCCTGCTTCTGGGTGAGTCCTCAAACTTAGCTGCGTCATGGTCAGTTAATCTGCTTACGTGTTGAGAGGAGAATTCTTAGAAGTTTAGGTTTTTAAGTTTTTCCTTATTTATTTTGTTCTTTCCTTTAAGCTCAGATTACTTGACAATTTCTTTCCAGTTTCCCGTTGCTAAAGCGAATAAAAAGCTTAAAGTTTACAAGCAGTTGAATTTTCTTTAATGTTTTTATACAAATTCAGTTAGAGTATAATATTGGGTATACAAATTTTCTTTAATGCTTTTATACAAATTCAATCCAGTATTATGAAAGTGGGAGTATGTAAATATATGAGAATTGAGAGGCGCCTCTAGCCTGATTGAAGAAACACTTCGGCTGGGAAGTGCCTTTTTAGACCCCAACAATTTTGAAAGTGCGTTTT
>OVAQ01000406.1:0-33733 GCA_900406345.1 Erysimum cheiri | reverse complement strand
AATTCTAAAACGATACTTATTAAAATACGGAGGGAGTAGTAGATTAGTAGCCATAATTAAGAGAACGCGTTAGTAAAGTCAACACGAAGTCAACTCCTTGGTGGCTTTGCGCCTACTATCCCACTTGATATTTAACTAAAAATCTAGTACCAACATATTTTTGTCAATTTATCCGAAAGTCTCTCTTTCACATTGATCCTGTGTTCCTTTATCAAGTGCCATAAACACAGCTTCATTTCGGAGATTAGTTAACAAAAATGAAGTATGAAGAAGAATCACAAACGCTCTTACCAGTGAGAAAACCTGTAAATGGCGGATGCAACCGTAAAACCGCCGGTTACAAGCTTTGGGTTCTAGTCGCAGTTCTACTCTTGGCCGTAGGTTCTATGTTAACCGGTTCCGTCTCTCTCAAAGGAATCGGTTTGTTCCATTCAGTTGACGGCGTTAATGGATTCTCCGTTGGCGATGATCTCGACGTCCTGGTACGAATTAATCATGATTTTTTTTTATTGAAATAATTGTTTTATCGAAATTGGATTTTATTAAATTTGGGAATTTTACGAAATTTGACAGGAAATTGAAGAGAGAGAGAAAGTGGTGAGGCAGATGTGGGATGTATACGGACGACCCGGTGGCGTTAAGGTTCCTCGGTTTTGGCGGGAGGCTTTCGAGGCGGCGTATGAGTTTCTGATCAGTGATTCCGCCGCTGTTCGGAACGGTGCCGTTTCCGATATAGCAAAGTTGTCTCTTGTTCGCTTTGTTAAGTCAGAGTCTACTCCGGCCCAGCCCAATCGTCGTTGAGTTGTGAAGACGTAAGAAAGCCCACGAGAATCACATAACATTTTCTTGTATATAAAGGTTAAGAATTAAATACCGAGATTGTAATAACCCATTAATCTGTAAGATAAAAATAAATGAATTTTATTCTGGATTTTTATCCCATTGTCAAAATAAGCAGTTAATTAGTATAAATTAGCCCATTTATGGATAAACTTAAAATGAATTGGGCTCGATATCACGCGCAAACATATTAACCGCCATTTTTATAATTAACCGCCTTTCCTCATTAAGATTTAATCTGCACCGTCGATTAGTACACTTAAACAATTATTAGTCGTCGGATCTTTCCGAAATCTTAAACCGAGTCGGGATATAAAACCTGCGGTCGACTAATATTTGATCGCCTCTGTATCCTTTTTTTCATTCCGATGATTCTTTTTCCTGAGATTCTTAATTTAGTCTTAGATTATCTTTCGAATCTCCTTGTTTGACCTATTATCTTCTTTTTAGGGTTTACTCAATTTACCAGATTCGGGTGCGAAAACACCGTCTGATCGATCGAGTTTTTCGGCGGCCATCGAGGTACGTTTTTATCTACGCGTAGGGTTGCTCGATTTCGTTGTTACTGTTTCTGAATCTTTTGGGTCTTTTGCTTATATATATCTCGTAGAATTGGATTACTGAATTGTGTTTGCTAACTCAATTTATTTCGTGTTCTTGCAGGGATTTATATGAGCGTACGGGAAAAGACAACATCTGATCAATTCTCATTGATCTCTCTTATATCAACTCTCGTTGATCTCTCTTATATCAACTCTCGTTGATCTCTCTTATCAACCCTCGTTGATCAACAATCAGAAGTGTCTGTGTATATCTTCTAATGAAAAAAAAAGGAAGGATCTTGGGTTTTTGTTAAAGGTATTGTCATGTGAGTTTGGTTTCTAATTGCAGATTTTTTCTTTGTGAGATTCTTTAGTTGCTTTCTTTGATTATCCTAGTAATCTCCTTGTCTGACCGATGATCTTCTTGTTAGGTTTTGGCTTTACTTATTCGATTCGGGGGACTTCAATCCTTAGCGCCGATTTGGGATCGATCGAGTTTCTAGGCCGGTGATAGAGGTACTTTCTTTTCTATGCCTTTTTCAATTTCGTTGTGTTACTGTTTCTCAATCTTTCTGGTCTTCTGCTTACATACCTTATGAAATTGGATTAACTAAGTGCTAACGTATTGTTTTAGGGATAATATGAGCTGGGGCAACATTTGATCAACGACTCTCGTTGATCCTCCAATCATCAACTCTCGTTGATCCTCCAATCATCAACTCTCGTTGATCCTAATCTCTAATCAACACTTGTTGATCTAAAAAGGAACTATCTTGGTCCGGGTATTTTATTTATTTCGGTTATCTATCCTTCTTAGATTTAATTATTGCACATGCTTTTTGTTTGGGCTTTCAAACTGGAAAGAAAGAGATGTACAAAAGAAAATAGGTAGGGGATGTATATGACCTTTGCCATGACAGGTGCGCTTGCTTGGCAGGTCAAAACTCCTAAATAAAAAGATGAAATTTTTGGTTTTGTGGAGGGATGGGAGATGGCACGGGATTGGTTAATTATTGGTTGTTGGCCCGGCTCTCCCTCCCTCCGGACTGTGTGTCTTATCCCTCTCTTCTCTTACTGTTTCATATGCTTCTTGCATACCACAAAGAGGATAACAGACTCAATACCGAGGCATCACTTGTGCTCTCTAATATGCATCTTGCATATGAACCATCAGTGCAAACCAGGAAGAGATCCACCTGTGCTCTTTAATGTGAGTGTGCTAACATCAAAGGGAATCATAAACCTGACATTGAGCTTTAAATGACCGAATTAAGGTACTGATTATGTTTTCTTGACCGGTAGAAGTGGGGTGTCCGTTAATATCTTTTACAGAAACAGAATGATCATATTACGCATGTGGGAAAAGAGGGCAAATGAGAATGAAAGGTAAAACTAGTCTAAACTTGGGACTAGTTGTCTTGGGACTAAGCAGTTCTGCTTCACGATCTTTGTTCATTGCATTGTACTCAAGTGAGGTTTGATATCAGATATGTCTGTAGATCTTGTAGGTGTCACTTGCTAGTCTTTAAATGTCGATTGCGGAATTTCGTACTATCTTCTCTAAATCCGATTTGGCTTCATTGATATGTGCTTCTTTTTGCAAGGAAGCTACATGTATATGTAAGTCTGCTCACGTCTCTTTTGCTATGTGGGCTGCGGTAATATTTGTAAGTTGTGGTTTTACCCATAAGATGTATGAAATTGGCCTTTTCTAAGAAAGGTACATCATTAAGTGTTCATCTGCTTCAAAAAAACTCATCTCTGCCTTCTCGAGGTGGATAGGAATTTGAATGTAAAACCTGAAGAGTCGTGAAGAAGTTGGTCTCATGAGCATGGATTCTTCTTAAACACTTTCTTCCAATTGGAAGATTTTTCAGTTTGTCACTCTTCATATTTCAGCGATTATTCTTGGTAACTCTCTCTAGTCTCTCTATGTTGGGTATATATAACTTCATATGGTCGCCACTGTTGCCTTGAATATGTGATCTGTCTGCAGGAACATCTAAGTTTATTTTTTCTCGTGTCTGGTAATTACTGAACATCTAAAAGGAGCAAGTTGATCTGAGTTAATTTTTGTGAAAACAAACGAGAGAGTAGGAAAGTGGATCCATTCAGCTAAAATGTGTAAGAGGAAGCAAGAAAGAAAGTAATGTCTAAGAGGTGGTTTGTGTAACCTGATATTGATCTCTTTATAAACGAGATTAACTGGATCTTTGTGATTTTCTTGATTCTCTTTTAACAGCAGAGATCAAGAAAACCTTGTAGACTTGTCCTTAAAGCTATAATATTCTACAAATTGAGACGAGAGACAACAAAGTCAGAGGAGGTTTGTAGGTTGTTGTTCAACATGCAGAGAGCTCGCTTTGGCATCTAAAAAGGATTTAAAGGCATAGAAGGCAAAAATCAGTTTACGATATGTAGACCATATTTTGTAAGAATTCATTTATTTATAGGAAAGGAATTATCAACAAACCTGCACCAAGTTTTTTGGTTGTTGAAGTCTGATTTACGTTGAAGACTGGGAGAAGAGAATTCTTTCACAAGAGAGAGGTTGAATGATTTAGTGACAAAATTTATTGTAAACAACTTAATTATAGAAACAGGTGTTTAGTGACAAGAAAACAAAAGGTACGTAACAAGAAACATCCTAAGCACAATAAACTTCAGAGCCAGTCCTTTGGAAGAGTCATCAATTTATATTCACCATTGCCTTACCTTTTTGAGTCACCATGTGGAATGAGGAAGTAATGGTTCAACTTCTAACGAGACAGACGAAGCGACAATACTTGAGGCTGGAGCAGTAGCACCAATGGTCCACATATCAGCTATGTCTGCTGTAACAAGTCCTTCGTCCTCCTCATCAACACAATTGTCATTTTCAAGTTGCACTTGTGAATCTTCCGGAGATGACCAGATTTTCTCTAACTCGGTAAACACTTGTCTCATACTTGGGCGCTTCTTTCCCTTTGAATTCAAACATCTCTTCGCTAGATTTGCTACTGCCATTACCTGTTCCGTTTTGCAACCAACTGTGATTCGAGCATCCATAATATCGAAGAATTTGTTCTCCTTCATGGCAACTCTGAAATGCTCGGCCAAGCTTCTTATCTCTCGAGAATCCGAAAGGGTTATTACAGGCTTTTCTCCTGTAATAATTTCAACGAGGATGACCCCAAAGCTATAAACATCACTCTTATCGGTATATTGGCTAGATCCGTAGTACTCTGGATCCACATATCCTACTGTACCTGAAATAATTGTTGTCCAGTGAGTATGATCTACGGTTACTGATCTTGAAGTACCAAAATCAGACACTTTGGCTCGATACTTCTCATCTAATAATATGTTTGTTGACTTTATATCTCTGTGATAAATTGGCGAACATGCAGCAGAGTGCAAATATGAAAGAGCTCCTGCAATATCCACGGCAATGCGCAAACGCACGCCCCAGCTCACCGTGTAATCCTCAGATTCTTCATGGATATGCTGGAATAGGTTACCATTGACAACAAACTCGTAAACCAAAACTGGAACTTCTGTTTCAAGACAACATCCCAAAAGCTTGACGACATGTCTATGGTTGATCTGAGAGAGAATGACGACCTCATTGATGAACTCCTCTAGTTTGTCTTCATCTACAACTGTAGATTTCTTGACAGCAACAGTTCTACCATCTACAAGCATTCCCTTGTATACAGTGCCTTGCCCACCTTGTCCAAGTATCCTATTTTCGCTAAAGTTTTCAGTGGCGTTTTCAAGTTCTGTGGAGCTGAATATTCTTGTCTTCTCGACGTTACCTTCTCTTGTATGTAGTTGTTGTTGCAACAATAGTCCCCCATTGCGTTCAAAGAACTTCCTTTTCCTCTTACTCATCCTTCTCTTTTCAAGAAACTTTCTCAGCCACCAAATTCCACCTACTAGGACTAAGATGCCCAAACCTGTACCTACTCCTGAAAACCATACAAAAAACAATATGTTGATCATCATCTATTAAAATTTGCGAGACATTCTTCATGATGAGGACTTACCTATCATTATTGCTTCAGTCTTATCACCGATGCAATCAAAACTTCCAGGTAAATTCACGCAAGTGTCACTATCTCTGCAGTACCTTCTTCTTCCATCAAGACGGCGTAGTAGGCACTCATTAACATCTGGATAATGGATATTAAGATCACGATTTTAATCAGCTGACGAAGTTTTACACGCACACAAAGAGAGAACTATAGTAACAATGTTACTGACCTGTGCATCCGCCAAAGTGGTATGGGTTACCTGTGTAACCATCAGCACATCCACAATTTGCATAATTGGTCCCATTAATGGTGACATTGTTGCATCTGCAGCTTGTTCTGTGTCTCATATTATATGTAAAATTATCGTACTCGTCTGTGTTTTTGCAGCTTAGGGAGTTTAGGAATGAAAGGTTTTTTGTCTGAAGGACCCATCCTATTCTAACTATAGCATATCCTTTAGCAAAAAACTTTTCTGGTTCGGTTGCATTTGATAACGTGTAGACTTCATCTGTTAAGAAAGCGACTCTGCATTCTCGGCTTGTCGTTTTTCCATGATCAAAGCTTTCTATTTTGACACCGATCACCTGTTGAGGCTCATCAACCGGTAGACTTGAACGACAGCATCCGTTGCCATCACACCTTCTTTCTTCTTCCCCTTTGTTGTTCTTTGTACAAACCGGAGTGTAAGTATAACGTAGCGTGTTGCTAGTACACCCGGTTTTGTCGAAAAAAGGAATGTTTTTGCTAGGAAATCTCTCTTTGCTTGCAGTGCAATTCAACTCGCATCCCACCTTGGTCGGCTCAATGTTAGTCAACGACACCTTGCTGTTGCAACCAACCGCTACAAGGCTGTTTCTAACCCCAAAGAAAAAAGGGCTATCCGTCAAATTCAAAACTGATTCAGATTCTTTTCCATCTATGGAACATCCAACGGATGTTATCGGGCTTTTGACACGAATTGATCCGAATGACCCAGAATTATAACCATAATCGTCACCTGGAAGAGAGATGTTCACAACTTCCATGCCCATCTTGAAAAGAAACGGAAAAGTAGCGTTTTTGCATTCGATTTTGTACCATTCGTTATGATAGCAACCTTTTTCGATTCCAAAGGGGTATGGGATCTTTGTATTTCCACATTCGGTTTGACACGAAGTTGAAAGAGTGAAAACTTTTGAATCAAAGACGGGCATAATTATAAGTAGAAGGGAGAGAAGAATCGAGAAAGAATTTTTTTTACAGCACCTCATGATGTTGCTTCTCTCTTGCTTGACTGAATATGTTCCTTTCTATGCAAGCAAGCTGGGTGGGTGAAGGAGACTCAGGGTAATGTTTGGTTACTTGCAATAAAAGTTACAAAAACGACATCAGAGTTTCATAAGAAGTTGGGAGCTATCATAGGACAAGTTTGGGTGCGGTGTTGGAACCAGTTTTTGGCCGAGAATAAATCAGCCAGTGGCAAATTTCTGATATCAATTAATTAATATAAGCATGATGAGACTCACTTTTTTATAAGTTACGTCCTTCCCCCTCTTCCTTTGAGTGTGACCAAAATAATTTTTATTCAGCTATAATAAATTAAGGCTGACGAATGGCTGCTCAGTTCCCTTCTCATAAGCTCTAATGGGCAATTTTCTTTGTTTGATGAACTGAACTTTTGTTTGGTTGTGTGGAAAAAAAATTATAAGAACATTCTAATACTTAATACAAAAATCCGTTGATGTATGCTTATCATTGACTTCTGCACTAATTAATTATTTTGTTGAACTTTGATTTAATTATGAGAATATTTTGGACCACAAAAAGAGAGAAAAGTCCGTACTCCACGATAAAAGACTAAAAGTCTTAGCTGGACACAAAGATAGAGTGATTGCTTCGACTTACATAGTATAAAATTAAGGATTGAGCTAAATAAATATTCCAAGGCATTTACGCCAAAAATCAGTGAATTAGAAACTGTAGACCGGACCCAATGCATATTTAAAAGAGCTAGTTTGCAAATTCTTTGAATACAAAAAAAAAAAACAAAAACTCACTCACTTATTTACAGGAAAAACAGATGCCAACAAACCCACACACCACAGTATTTTGCTTCACAGCACAACCAATTACAAACGAGGAAGAAGAGGATTCTTTCAAAATTTTAAGGTAAAAAGAAAAAAGAAAATAACACTAGAGGTCTGCAAAAGTGCAAATGTATATGATCAAACTAGAGAAGCCTCCTCCTGAAGTTTCTGGTAGTTGATTGATAAGTACGAACGAGAAGGCCAACACCAATCCCAAGACCAACACAGACACCAAGTCCAATCCCTACACCAACCCTAACACCTGCATTGAACCATGACATCTCTCCATCTATGCCCTCACTTCTCCAATACATGTCTCCTTCGTATTCCTCTTTGTAATTTGCGTATTCTGCTGCCTACGGACAAAAAGAACGACACATTTTGAAAAATATATAGTCCATCTCCAAAATATTTAACAGACTTTAAATCACAACATTACAACACAGCAATTACGACAAAGCAACTATTGGGGGGATTGTGATTGACAACCATATGTGGGTCATAGAAGAAGTAGACAAAAACGATAAGAGCTTAAAGATAAAGGAGGCAAATGAGAGATTATTATTTATTTCTTCAATTGTAAACTGTGTCTAGCCCACATGCCACATTCATCAGCAGGAGACTGGTCCACTTCAATTCTCTAAAGGATTTTTTTAGAGGAATTCCTTACCACCATCATTTTAGTTTTTTTTCCAAAAATATCACTAATACCAAATTATTGTTCATAGGTGTGGAATTTTAAATCCTTGGTATTTTACAATTTAGGGTTTAGTATTTATGGGGTAGAGTTTTATGTTTAGAATTTAGAGTTTATAATTTAATTTAGTTTTTGTGGTATTTTTGTCCTAAAAACAAAAATGGTGGTATTTTAGAGAGTCCCTAAGGCTACCAACAAACATGTCTCAATAGGGAAAAGGAGATCCAAAAACCATTATAATTACAATTTTTCATCAGGAATAGTAATCAATGTGTTGAACACAAAACAATATGTTCACGGAAGATTGTATCAGGTATATGCTATATCTTGAATCAGTGAAGAGCAAATTAAGATAATGTCAAATGATAACTTGAAAGTTACCTGAAGATCAAGCTCAGAGGAGGTTTCTTTCTGAGGCTCTGCGGTTTCATACTCTGGTATTGAATCCAATGCCATTCTTCTACTGTGCTTCTTTTTCAAACCAAGTTGCAGAGTCTTGGTTAAAATGATGGGTGTTCCTGAGAAGCAACCAGTGACATAGACCTCTATAGTTGGCAATGGGGATGATAAATCTTGACCATTAATGCTCTTCTCCTTAAAGAAACCAGACCCTGCGGTGACCGCAGTCTCGCAATTCATGCTCCACCGATTGTTCGATTCCCCAGTGAAACCATAATTATCAGAGATCTCAAGAGATCCAGACAAGACTAGCTCGTTTTTGTCAAAAACCTCAAACTTCACACTACCGGTTAACCTGATATTGTCTGTGCTTACATAAGTAGCTTCTTCGGATTTCTTATCAACTCGATCTCTCCTGAGCTGTGAAGTACCTCCTTCCGAGTACATTCCCATTCGGACACCGTTAATCTCCAGAACCGTATCTGGATCCAAAGGAATGTGATTGATGGTAAGGACTTCAGGGGTTGAATCTTCCACAGTGAAATTGCTTATCCTGACATAGAACACTCTTAAATCCAACCAGGGTGAAGAGGAGATTCTGGAGCTGTGCTGGTTATAGTTATGATATCTAGATATTTGATAGGCTTCACCATTGTTAAGTGTCTCACAAGGCTCCTCCATGACCGAGAGGAAGAGAATCAACCCAAAGTTAATTCTCACTCCAAAAACTAATCGGAGAACACTTGTGTAAGCTTACTTCCAATGAAAAATTCCCAAAAAAAGAGAGACCTGGTTTTGAGGAATACTTAAAACGGAAAAAGAGAATCAAAAGGGAAGATTCCCATTTGAACACACAACAGAAGCAATGAAACAACTATAGACTGCTATAAATATAATAATTGCAAACGCTAAAAGATGTTAAAGATTAAACTTTTGCAGATGCATAAACGCTGAGATAATCTCTGCTATAGAATCTCAAACTTTCAAGATTGACCCCAGATAACAAATTAAGTTTCAAGAAGCTATAAAATTGAAACTACGTTTCTTCAACAACAAAGGAACTACCTTTCCACCAAAAAAAAAACAACAAAGGAACTACCTTTAAAACAACTCGAAGCTTCTGAAACTATTGATGATCCTACGAGAATGAGAAGAATAATATAAAAGAGGAAAAAAACTCACCAAAGAACTCACATCCACAAATCCGGTAAATTGACTCGTCTAGACTCGTAGTGTGCAATATTAATCTCCCTGTCAACGTCTAAATGAAACTAAAAATAAAAGATTTAAAAGGGGAAATTTTGTTAATGGCTAAGATTAGAGAATTCTCGAACCCACCACCAAGATCACAGCTTTTTCGTTTCGATCAAATGGGAACACAGCGCGTGTCCGAGGATTGAGATGGACCCAGTTGAGCTGATGTAGTTTATGTATATCCTTGTTTAAGGAAAATATCTTGTTTATCTGTTTAATTACATTTATTAAATGTCGGTTAAAAATGACGAAAAAGTCTACGGTGATGAAAGGAGAAAAACAAAAAAATATCAGAAACAGTGATGGGAAGAAAAAAGTGAGGTGGAAGATGAAGATGAAGATGAAGATGAAGATGATGTCTTCTTCTGACCTAACGTTCTTATCGTTTAAAAGTTTTACCATTTCGTCTTTCTGAACCAAAACTGTTCGTTGTTTAATACGCACGAAAACGACGTGCTTTTTTCCATGGATTATGATAAACGTCGACAGACTTCTAAGTTCTAACGACTGAGCATCACACTATTTGGACTTGTAGCCTTGTAGGACCTCAATTACTGGCGGCCTACCATTTGTAAATCGTCAAGAGAAGTAGGCCGTTTCATTTTCCGACCACATACACGACAGTGACAGGTTGTGTAAAAGATGAAGATGTATACAAGTAATTTCAACTGTAATCTCTGATAGATATACAGACGGTAACAAAAAGTAAAAGAATTATGGACGCCACAATGTCTTCTGGGCACATAACATTCCTTCTTTGTCTTGAGCATAAGTCATTCGAATCTCCCAATGCAAACTTCTTAATATCTCTTCCAATGGCTCTAATATCTCCACTTTGTCACGCACAACTACCCAACCTCCAGGCCTTGTCAATCTATCCATCTCCACCACGATCGAAGCTGGTTGCTTACACCTGCAACGACAAAAGATGGAGATTTCATGGCCAGGTTTCCCATTTGACAAGCAAATTTGGATTCAAGTATCACTACTACATTACCTGTTCTTGAGCCGCGAAAAGAGATGATCAGCATGAAGAAGGTCATACGATCTTGGATATGTTCCAAATGATTCACACCAGTCATGGTATATACCGAGGAGGCCTCTTTCGTATATGAATGGAAGTGTGTCTGGCGAATGAACAGGCACTACATTCATTACCCACACGTTTTGCTTCACGAGTGATGCCGCAAATCTGATGATTTTTTGTGAGAATTCAAAAAACCAGTAAGAATCACCAAAATAGAATTGTGTTCTAAGAACAGTAATAAAGATCTCTCCTTCTTCCATACCCGCCATAGATTGCTGTCATGTCCATCACATTCCGAATATGTGACCAGTCAATGCCAAGTCCAGTGAGGTAAGATTTGTCTACCATAGCTTTCCAATGATTTGTATCTTCAATGGCCTTCTCTTTGTTGGTTAACCACTCAGGGTATGTTTCAAGTCTCTTTGGCCATTCTTCAGGCCACTCTGCTCCATGCTGTTCTATAGCCGACGGTATTTCATATAAACATGTTTTCATCGGCACATACCTATCAAAGAGCACATGAAAAAGTTCATCACAATTGACATAAAAGAAAAATAAAGTTATGCCATTTAGATTATCACCATTGCTTAACTTACCAGGCTGCGTCTGGGTTTTCGTTCTCCTTACAAAGAGGTGGATTTTTCCTTCTTCTCAGTTCATAAATATCATTTGACTCTGGTTTCTGATATATTCTCACTCCCATTTCACTTGCCTCTTCGGTTTTGTGTGCAAGAATATTCCAACAAATAGAAGCTGTCAATGCGGTCATCGCTGAGAAACCAACACCAGAGACAACTTTGTCACAAGAAAAATAAAAGGCAACGAAAACGTCGATAAATGCTAAAAGCACAAGTAGAGTTTTGATGTGTTCAAATTATAGACCCCAAATGATTAAAAGCTTCAATCCATCATTTTCCTAATATTCTGGATTTTTCAGTGGGAGATAAAAGACATTTCATATATATACCTTCATCATCCTCAATCTTGTCATTAATACTTGATAAAATGAAGTATCCATTAGGCCTTAAAATCCTGTTCATCTCCAGAAGAAGTTTGCCACCTGATATTGCGAAAATATGAAGTAATCATGACTTGAAAAGCATATTGACAATAATGACATTGTCAGATAAATGAATACTTACCATGAGAATGCCAGTGGATTCTGCAAGCAGCACAATGAATGGTATCAAAGACTCCACTAGGAAAAGGAAGCCTTCTAGTTGCTAAAGAGCTGACTAAAGTAGGAAACCCGCGCTCAAGAGCGACCTGTGCTAAGTCAACTAGATCGTCCTTTAAGCCTAGAGATACTGTCAAAACATCCTTATCCAGCAATGCAGCTACAAAACTTGAATCTGAGCATCCAATGTCCAACACTATACGAACATTCTTTCCCCATTCAATATCTGGTACCATCTATAAAACACCAATTATGTTTTTATACAGTTCTCTAACACAGAACTTGTCTCCAGTGAAAAGTCAAGTTCCAAGAGTAACAAATGAGACTCACCTCTTGAATGAATTCAAGGTACTGTAGAACATTTCCGCTGAATGCAGTCTGGTTTTGTGGAAAAGTCAGGTATTCGCCCGTTTCATTCACCCAACTGTGCTTCTTAATATATGCAGCCAACTTTGGATGCGCCACGTTCTTATACAATATCTAATGTCAATACAAAAGAAGGCATTAAATCAAAACTAACTTAAACCAAATAAAAACCAACTCAGAGAAGCTCAAAAATTTTAAACCTTAGATTTGCTCTCAGGCCAGGAAACAGGAGGATCATAGCCATCATGAGGTAGTGGAACAAGACACATAACTGGTTTCTTAGGACAACTCCTCTCTCTATGTCTATAACTTTGAAGCCTCCCTATTAACCCGTCATTATCAATACATGGCATGTAATTATGCTTGCTCCTAGTGTTACACAATACCCAGCTATACACAGCTTTAGGATCAAACACCGGACCTTTTCTCTTCCTCTTTTTACCTATCTCGGTTACAGTTACTTCCTCGTTCTTTTCTTCCACTTCTTCATCAACGGATGCACTTGAATCATCCCCATTTCCATCAGATTCTCCGTCACTGCCATCTGACTCAGTTCCTTCCTCTCCATCTTCCTTATTAGACTGATCAGAATCGTCAGATTCCGCTTCTACTTGTTCTTGATCCTCCTTAACCACAGCTTCTTCTACCACAGGCTTTGGCACATCCTTCTTCTTATGTGGATGAGACACAGCATGCTCTTTCTTTTTCTTAGTTTCATGTTTATGAACAGACCCACCAACCTTTTTCCCCTCTTTAGATTTCGAACCAGATTCAACTTTACCTCTCTCATGTAATTTGCTAGATTCAGATACCTGGTGAGCTGACTTCGTGCGAGCTGACACTGGCTCAGCTATGTCGTCGAAGCTTTCTCTCTGAACATTGAATGAAGAAGCAGAAGAAGATAAGAAGGACCAGAAGAAGACGAAGCAGAGACCCAAAACAACCATAAACGCCATCTTCACCCAAATCCCTCTTGGCTGTTTAATCCTACGCGCGAAATGAGAAAACCCCATTTCTCGTTTTCTCTCCATCATTTTAAAATCTCAACCACTTTAACGCATCTGAACGAAGAGATCTCTAAAGAACCACTTTAACCAAACTTGAGATAAGCTCGAAAACCACTGGAGCTGTAATCAGAGTTAACCAAGATCTACACGAGTTTCAAAGGTTCTTGAGCATGAATGAGTAGGAATTTGCAGTACCCAGATTGGAAAAGCTACTAAAAGAAGACAATTTACAGATTTGGTCAAAAAAACAAATCTCAGATTTCTCTCACCGGATAATGTGAAGACAAAGAACAAACCAAAGTAGAAATTTATCCGTACCTAAAAATCGAATCGTAAAATTTAAGCTTGAAAAAGAAGGTAATCACACAACTTAAAACTACGACTCTTTTTTAAGCTTAAACTATATTATTATCCTCAATGCTTTTTCTCACATTTTTCCTTGTGTGTAGTTGAAAGTTGAAAATGAAAAGAAAGAAATGAGAAATCTAGGCTTTCACTTTTGGTAATAACTGAGGAGTCAAGAACCTTTGTCCGGTTTCGGAAAAGTGGCAACAGAGGCGAAACAGCCGGAGGTGACAGAGATTTGCAATTCTCTCTTCCTCTCCTAACAGACTAGCCATTAAGCTCATATGGGCTCTAAGTAAATAAGCCCAATGGGCTCATGCGGTGTAGCATTGTAGGTGGATGTGATTAGGCAATAAATACGCAGTTAATGCATGATTTCTATGTTACAGTTTCAAGCAAATTCAAAAAAATTGCGTAAATTTAAAATTTTGAAAAAAGCTTCATAGAGATCTCAACTTCCAATGAGATTTGGATAGCACTTCCGAGATTTGCCACAATTTTTAAAATCCCCACAGCAAAGTCAACATTGCTATTAACTTTTACATCTCTTTCTTCAATCACAATAGTCTTCAAACCCTTTTAATTATTTCTTTGATTTTTTTTTTTTTTTTGGTACATTTTTTCTTTTGGATATTACTGTATCATTCTACTTGTCATCTCTGTTCAATTCGTTAAAAATCATAATTTGCTATAAGTGCAAAGGTTAGAATAACGTGTTAGTAGTAACTAGCATTTAACATTACACGAAATAATCTATACTTTGTTGTTACGAAATAAAAAGTATCCTTGGATCATTAGCAAATAGAGGAAGAGAATTTTTTTTTTTTTTTTTTTTTGTTGTCAAGGGAGGAAGAGAATTTTCTTAACCAAACTTATACTACTAATAAATTGGGACTTACCGAGAAGAAGTAAGAAAGTTCGTTTTGTTGACGTATAAAAGGAATGAATATGCGGTCATTTTGGGACAAGTTTAAACATTTTAAAATAAAAAGAAAAAAAAGACTTTACGGTTACAGAATTTTAGCTAATAATAATTCCAAGATGCTATTTTCTCTTTACTAATAAAAATCCTGATTTCTTAAAAAAAAGAAACAGGTCATGATGCTGCATCATCACGTTTCCCGGTTTCTATTGTCTATAATATTGATCAAGCAAGATTCGTTTCAAAACAAACGTGGGCCTCCTCCACTACTTCTACCTCCGCCACCACCTTTGGTTTCCGTTTCTCGAAACGCTCCAAAACCATCTCTGTTTCTCTCCTTTTCAAACCCCCAAACCCTACTCTTCCTGGGTTTCTCCAATCCAGCTCGGTTTATTCCATTTCAAAAACTCTGGGTTTTGGTGGGTCTTCGTCAAAGTTGTCTCCTTTACGGTCCTTTTCACCAGCGCAAGGATTATAAAGGACACCTGAAAATTTTATCATAAATCACAACATTTTCCGTCAAAAATTAAAACTTTATTTTGTCAGTGCTTCACCATGGACGGTGCCGGAGAATCACGAGTCGGTGGTGGTGGTGATGGTTCTGTTGGGGTACAGATCCGACAAACCCGGATGCTACCAGATTTTCTCCAGAGCGTCAATCTCAAGTACGTCAAATTAGGTTACCATTACTTAATCTCAAATCTCTTGACTCTCTGTTTATTCCCTCTCGCCGTCGTTATCTCCGTCCAAGCCTCTCAGATGAACCCAGACGATCTCAAACAACTCTGGATCCATCTCCAATACAATCTCGTTAGTATCATCATCTGTTCCGCGATTCTAGTCTTCGGATTAACCGTCTATGTCATGACCCGACCCAGACCCGTTTACTTGGTTGATTTCTCCTGTTATCTCCCACCTGATCACCTCAAAGCTCCTTACTCTCGCTTCATGGAGCATTCTAGACTTACCGGTGATTTCGATGACTCTGCTCTCGAGTTTCAACGCAAGATCCTCGAGCGCTCTGGTTTAGGTGAAGACACTTATGTCCCTGAAGCTATGCATTACGTTCCACCAAGAATTTCAATGGCTGCTGCTAGAGAAGAAGCTGAGCAAGTCATGTTTGGTGCTTTAGATAACCTTTTTGCAAACACTAATGTGAATCCAAAGGATATTGGAATCCTTGTTGTGAATTGTAGTCTCTTTAACCCAACACCTTCGTTATCTGCAATGATTGTGAACAAGTATAAGCTTAGAGGTAACATCAGAAGCTTCAACCTTGGCGGTATGGGTTGCAGCGCGGGAGTTATCGCTGTGGATCTTGCTAAAGACATGTTGTTGGTACACAGGAACACTTATGCGGTTGTTGTTGCCACTGAGAACATTACTCAGAACTGGTATTTCGGTAACAAGAAATCGATGTTGATACCGAATTGCTTGTTTCGAGTTGGTGGATCTGCGGTTTTGCTGTCGAACAAGTCTAGGGACAAGAGAAGGGCGAAGTACAGACTTGTACATGTTGTAAGGACTCACCGTGGAGCAGATGATAAAGCTTTCAATTGTGTTTATCAAGAGCAGGACGACACAGGAAGAACCGGGGTTTCTTTGTCGAAAGATCTAATGGCGATTGCAGGGGAAACTCTCAAAACGAATATCACAACGTTGGGTCCTCTTGTTCTACCGATAAGCGAGCAGATTCTCTTCTTTATGACTCTAGTCGTGAAGAAGCTTTTTAACGGTAAAGTTAAACCGTATATTCCGGATTTCAAACTTGCTTTCGAGCATTTCTGTATCCATGCTGGTGGAAGAGCTGTGATCGATGAGCTAGAGAAGAATCTGCAGCTTTTACCGGTTCATGTTGAGGCTTCCAGGATGACTCTTCATCGATTTGGGAACACATCTTCGAGCTCCATTTGGTATGAATTGGCTTACATTGAAGCCAAGGGAAGGATGCGAAGAGGTAATCGAGTTTGGCAAATTGCGTTTGGGAGTGGATTTAAATGTAATAGCGCGATTTGGGAAGCATTAAGGCATGTGAAACCTTCGAACAAGAGTCCTTGGGAAGATTGTATTGACAAGTATCCGGTAACTTTAAGTTATTAGCTTCGTTTTTTGAGGAACTGTTATTGTAACTTTGAGAATCATCCATGGTTGTTTCTTTTAAAAGAAGAAATCATCCTTAGAATTGATCTCTGACAATGTCAATGTACTTGTTGTTTTTGTTTATGTGTTTGGGAGATTTTATGATATTTGAGTTACATTTCTTGAGCTCATGTGTTCAGATCTTAGCTGTGTAATGACGAAATCACAAAAAAAATAGAATGCAAATAATGTTTCTGGATATTAAACAAATATAACTTTTGAATTTGCAAAACGAATTGTGAAAACATGTTGAATTCTGTAAATATGTGATTTCGTTACTTTGTGAATTTCATTTTCCAGTATATAAACAAGGAACGGTAACTACAAAACCATTCTCATGTTTAAATTACTGTTGTAACGTATTATTTCGTTACTTGTGTAAAATTGTCTTGATGTTTTCCTTAATCCTATTTTATTACTTTTAGAAGAAAGTGACCTTAGCATTGTTTACTTGGTTTTAAATTTTTATTGAGTGGTCAAATTGGACCATAGAACATGCCAAGAATTTTGTTTAAACAATGATTTTAAATTAATTATATTATTATTATTTCTACTTTCAAATCGAGCGTCGTTTGCATTGGAAATAGTCCCTTCATATCCTCCAAAGTCCAAACATGTAGCTTTCCCATTTGGATCTAAAACATTTAAAATCCCTTTTATGATTTGCCTTTCTATTTACTTAATTTAAGATGGATATTGCCGAATATAATTTTATTACTACAGTATTAATCTCAAGAATCCAAAATATTACACAAAAAAAAAAGAAAAAATCAAATTTGAAGTAAATGATATGCTTGTACAAGATAAACAAATTATAATCAATGTCAAAAAGAAAGACAATGAACAAAGCAAGAAATAAAGACACAGAGATGGACAAAAGAATGATCTGTAATGGAGAAATCAAAAGTGAAAAATTGTGTATTCTTCTTCTTCTTCTTCTTCTTGTTTTGATCATCTGAACAAAGCTTGAATCTCTTCAAGCGTTTTGCCTTTAGTCTCAGGAACCCAAAGACTCACAAAGACCACAGTGAATCCACAAACCAAAGCGTAGAGAGTGAAAGTTCCTCCACTGCTCCAAGCTAAGAGCATATTTGCAGTCATTGTGACTAACCATGACACAAACCAATTTGCCAAAGTTGCTATACTTCCGGCTAAACCCTTTATATTGACTGGAAGAATCTGTTTTACCAACATTTATCAGTTAGAGATTAGACTTTTAGTTCTGATTCTAGCACTAATTACATCTTTAATATTCAGTACCTCAGACATAATCAGCCATGGAATTGGTCCCATTCCTAAGGAGCAAGCAATAACCATAGCCTGTAAAGAACTCAGCAAGTTTTAGCACACATACCTTGAATATTGTAAACAAAAAAGTTTTTTTTTTTTTTGCGTTGTGTGAATGTATAAAAGAAACAACTTACCACAACTCCAACTACGGAAACCATGCTTAGAATGTTGTACATATCGGAATCAGGTGATACAAATTCCTAACAAGAGATAAAGAAAACTCAGAATAAAGTGAAACTCTACATTGCAAAAAATATAAATGTCAAGAATTAAAGTGTTACCTTAAGGTAAAATGCAACTGCTACAATCACGAGGCTTATCGTCATTCCGATAGAAGAGATCTGCATTTCAGAGGAAAAGGCTAATATTATGCCATGCTTATTCAGCGTTTGTAAGATATACATATGAGTCTCAAAGATTCCTCACCATGAGCAGGAGTCGACGACCTGATTTATCCACCAACCATGTCGCTACTGCAGTCGCCACTACCTGGTTTAGAATGAACAACGGTTAAGAAATCGAATTTAATGTCACCTACAATGAAAATTTGAAATTATATACCTGAACAGCACCAACTCCAAATGTCGCTGCATTACTTGATGTCACCCCTAAGAGGATAATAATTTGAAACAAAGAAGCATAGTAAGCAATCTGTTTATTCTATCTTATGAGCATTCCAAGAATTAAAAAAAAACATATGACTCTACCTGCAGATTCAAAAATTGTACTCGAATAGAATAAGACACCATTAATTCCTCCAAGTTGTTGAAGTACAAGCAGCCCTATACCAACCTGTAACACATAGATCAAAGGAGACATGTAAGTTTCTCTCATGTGTAGACAAAAATTAGTTCCAGAGGTAAGATTAATTGTACCATCAGTGGGAAATAGTATCTCCTGCGCTTCAAGTCTACAAACCGAATTGCAGAACGTTTGCTAGATGATGCCACAGATCTCTGCAGAGTGCAAAACATATAAATTAACAATAAAAAAGCAAAACATTTCAAGAAATCTTGATCTCAGAAACCAGCATCATCAAACCAAAGCTATTTTCAGTTTAGCCAATACCTTGATTTCATTAACCTCAACGGTAATATCAGTATCAAATCCACGAAGAACTTGCAAGGAAGTTTCGAAATCATCTGTCAAACCCATCTTTGCCTACAATTATGACATCAAAATAATTGAGGATAACCAGTAATGCAACATACTCAACAATATAAGCAATATGGTACTAAAGGCATACCAACCACCGAGGAGATTCGGGAATGAAAAAAAGACCCGGTATCAACAATGTACACGGCAATACTCCTAAACATATAGAAGACGACCAAGTAAGTGATAAACTGTATCGATAATAAGAAAATCCAGCATAGTTTCTTCTAAGCCAAGTCAAAATGTTGTGAGAGTTACCCAAAACTGCAAGAATTCTCCAAGGAACAAAGAGACCGAGTAGATACGCCAGCATTATCCCAATTGTTACAGAAAGCTATAAAACACAAAACATCTAATGTTTAGTGTTAGTATCAGAATTAGCTCATGAAATGCAAATAATAATTATAAAAAGAATAGTGAAGCTAATTAAACATGCCAAACCTGGTTAACAGAACCTAAGGCTCCTCTCATGTTCTGTGGAGCGATCTCGGCTATATATACAGGCACCTAAAATCGCAATTCAAAGTTGTGTAATTATATTTATACTCCAAATAAACAGTGCTGAAATCAAAGAACTAGCTGAATTTAGTATTACCGTATAAGAGATTATCCCAACGCCGAAACCTTCTAACAATCTTCCCATGTAAAGAAAAGAAGTATCCTAAACAAAAACCAAGAAGAACGACTTGGTCTTTAGAGAGGTAGGCCAACAATATCAGAAACTTGAGAACACCAAATACTCACTTTGGCGAATGATATCGAAAGCCATCCGATAATATTGGGAATTGCAGCAATCATCAGAGACTGCCAAAAGGAAAAGACCACAGTAATTAAAATTCAACAAGAAAGAAGATGTTACATGACAAGACTGTCACAAAATAAGAAGAATTTTAGAATCAAAAAACAAAACTAACTAACCCCTTTTCGGCCGATGTATTCTGCAATCTGACCACTTGCAATTGCCCCAACCATAGCACCCACATTGGATAGAGACCCAAACACAGAGTACTAAACATCAAACATGAAAGTAAAAGTCAGAAAATTATTGAACAAGAGTCTACAAAAACCCAACAGTTCTTAAATAAAAGATGGGACCTTTTTACCTCTGATACAGTCAAACCAAGCTCCTTAGTAATTGCAGCTTGAGTTGGAGAGGAATAACCACACTGAACAAAGAAAAACATAAAACCAAATTAAGCAAAACATTCTCAGTTCCATTGATCAAAATAAAGAAAGCTGAGATTTTTTGTTAATGTCATACAGTGAATCCGAATTGAATAGGACCAAGAGCAACAATGAGAACACAAGCTAAGACAGAGATAGAGCTGTCTCGGATAACTTGAGACGATTCCAACATACTAGATTGTCTCGAACCCATCCGATACCAACTTCCGGTGTGTAAGAAAGGTCGCCGAAGATCATTTCTTCCCTCCTCCGTATCATCCCTGAAACTCATCTTTTTCTTTCTAAATCAACAAAACAATCGTAATCTATAGAGAAAGACGAATCTTTCTGAGACAAAAGAACAAATGTCGATCCTAAACTGGAAAATGCATAAAAGAAAGAAAACGAAATTAGAGGTTCGTTCTCTCGCTTGGTGGGATTTGATTTGGAGAATTCAATGATGAAAAATGAAACGATGGCGACTCTTTTGTTTGATTCTTAATAATGATTCTTCATGCTTTGTATGGAGTAATATTTTTGAGCCTATGCGTGGAGAGACGCAGACTGTTTTTTTCCACCTCATCGCCTAATCGATTTATAGAATTCGTAAGTCGATCTTTTTTTTTTCCTTTTTTCCGTCGACCAAAAACAAATCTTTATTTAAAACTTAAAAGATTGGAACTTGCAATCTACATGTGGCGTTTTTGACTGACTGCTCTGACCTGGTGAAGATGGTGTCTTCTCCAACAGAATGGCCGGCATTCGCAGTATACTTAGAAGACATTGCATCTGATAGGGAAGAAATTTTCATCATTCTCTTTATCTCTTATTCCACGAATCAAGAATGTAAAAGCGGATCGTTTGGCATGAAATGTTCGTATCATGCCGCACGATGTTACTTTTGTAAACAACATTCCGCCAAATTGACTTTTCTAAGCTAATCAATATATGTCGTTGACAAAAAAAAAAAAAAAAAGATTATTGTATACTTTTCGTTGAAAATTGTTATTACATACTACTAATTTACTATAATTTCTTTTGTCTGATAATCGCGTTGTTTTTTTTTTCAATAGATTTCTTTTTGGAATCATTGTCCCATGTTCTCAGTTCTCACACATACGAGCACTAATAATCATTGCTTTGATGTTAGTATAATAAGTATGCTTTTATAGAAATGTGTTACAGAGCTTAATTATGGATAAATTTTTATGTGTTATATAGCTTTTTAACTCTATGAAATTTAGTTTTTTCCTCTATAAACTTCATTCTGCATTCGTTATTTTATTCTATTCTATGAATTTATCAAAACTCGTTGCACATATTTTATGAATATACGAAACAATTCACCAATTTCACAGGCTACCTAACTAGTATGAGTCCGTAATGTCACTAATTGTGTTTTAAAAAATTTATTTGCTTTTCTTGGTAAACCGTCTACTTCAAAGAAACTTTTTGTTAGTAAACAAACTTCCCATATTACAATATGACGTCACTAGACATTTTTTTGTGTGTGACAAAAGTGACGATTCCATTTTACATTTAATTTTAAAATTCAATATAGTAAAGAGCACAACATGCATTCTGTAGTAGCATATGTTGTTGAGANAAATTTTTTAAAAAAAAAAAAAAAAAAAAAAAAAATTGTTGAGAAGTTAAGCTAAAACTTGAATATAGCATAAAATATAAAAAGACTAGGTTGATAAATATTTTACTAGTGTTCAAAATAAAATATTTTACCTGTTGATAAATACTACTCTCTCCGTTTCAAAATAAGTGTTGTTGTAAAAAAAAATTTTGTTACAAAATAAGTGTCGTTTTCGACTTTCAATACAAAATTTATTAATTTTATAGTGCAATTTATTGGTTGAAATGTAGTTGGGTGTACAAGTAATTATGTTTGTATATACTAGAAAATATGTAAAATTAATTGTTTATTTAATCTGTGTGCACAAAGCTAAAATGACACTTATTTTAAAACAGAGGGATTACTTTTTACTATATGTTTGTATTTTTTTTGTCATCATTTTTAGTTTATATGTTTGTACTGTTCACAAATAGTCACTCTATGTATTCTATAGATGCGTAGATATATGATATTTTCCACCAATATATGATTAACAGAAAAAATATAAATATTCCAAAAAAGTCACTCTTAAATAAAGTATGCACTATGCAACTTGTTAATAACGTCGGCACTCGGCAGTTGTGTTATCTTTGCCTTGAGAACATGCATTATTATTATTATTTTTTGTTTTTCATGCATTATTTTTTTGTTAAAGAGAACATGCATTATTGAGGTCACGAAATCTCATACACAAAATTTTATAATTTAAAAAACTTCTAAATCGAGATAAATCTAATGTCGATGAGGCGACGACAAAAATTCCAGTAGATATCACACCAAACACGTCTTATTGGGGTTATGATTCATAGGCTCTGATTCATCGTTCAGCATATAATAATATTCTGTTGACCCAAACAAGATTCGTATAATTTTTACTGTTCTCGGTCTTTTGTCTCGTTCTCGTCTTTCACGTGTAAGAGCGTGTATGTTCTTTCATCTCTGTAACCGTTTATATATGGATCCCTACACAAGCTTTCGTTCCATCGTCCCCACTTTGCTTAGTGGGTCTGATACTTTTGTTTTGTTTCTAATCAGTTTAGACATGTGGGTTTAATTAATACGAATACTTATTATTATTATTTTTATTTTTTGTTTTTTGTTTTTGACAGCTCTTATTTATAATTTAGATAGCACCGAAGTTTCGTTTGAGGTCTATTTTTTTTATTTTTGAATCAAAATCGAAATTTAAAAGCGTGAGAAAGCATTTTAGAATCATTGATTCCGTTTTAAAAGCGTTACGATTTTTATGATTCCAATTTTAAAAATGTGTTAAAGTAAATAATTTGGAAGCATGTGATTTTTGTAGTATTTTTTTCATTTGATTAGATAGTTAAATTAGTAGTTCAAAATAAAATAAAAAGTGAATTTTTATTTGTTTCCTTTTCTACAAATGTGGCACCGAAGTGTTGTTTTAACAAATTCAAAGCTTTCGAAGGTAGTCAAGAGTGTTGCTATACTTACAATGATAGCAAACGATTTTACATAGTAAGATTAAGATACAACATCATCAGTTTTAAAAAAAATATATATTCTCATGATCAGTTATGTTGTGACTGATATGTTTGTGTTGCATTTGCAGGTGGAGGAATCAGAGTTGCGAGACACTGATTGGATTCGTCTATATTTTGAACTTCGAGTTTGTTTATCTGATGGTGTACACAAAGCCGTAAGTTTATTTTTTCATCATTTATTAAATGACATACCCATGAGTGGTACTGTTGGTAATATAAATATATCCAGCCCAATTCAACCAAAAAAATATATATATCCAGCCGAATGATTCATTTATGGGCTTTAGTTGGATGTGAGTAATGGGTTATGGGCTTTTCCATGAGCTTATTGGGTTGGTGGAATCTGGTGATCTAATACTATTATTATTATTTCCTTTTGGTTTCTTATTTTAATTGGTTGGATTCAATTCTCTTGGCCGTACCGCCGTAGGTTATTCTCCGATTAGGTTCCCGATCATCTGTTTGTGGAGTGAATTAAAACCCTAATTTGATCCCTTCTGATGGGAGAACAATCTCCTTCTCAACCATCGACTCAATCCCAAAGTCGACCACAATCACCCAAACCCGAAACTCATAACCTAATTCCGCCGGAATCCACCGATGTATGTCTCCATTCACCCGGAGTTTCAGGCTCTATCGTCTCATCTACCACAATCGACGCTCAACGGATCACTGAATTAGGCAATGTGTCGTCTCCGCCATCCAAAATCCCTCTCCGTCCTCGGAAAATCCGGAAGCTTACACTCGACGGCGACGTCGCCGGTGAAGACTTTAAGGCAGAGGATATTTCCTCACAGGTAACCTCGCCGCTCGCGACTGCTGGAAAATCTTCCGGTAAAGGTAAATTATCGCAATCACGAGCTATAAATGTGCCGAGGATTCAAGCTCGGCCTCTTACATGCGAAGGTGAGCTCGAAGCAGCGATTCACTATCTCCGAAACGCGGATCCGTTGCTCGCCGCTTTAATTGACGTTCATCCGCCACCGACGTTCGAGTCGTTTAAGACTCCGTTTTTAGCGTTGATACGGAGTATACTCTACCAACAGCTTGCTGCGAAAGCCGGAAATTCAATTTATTCACGATTTGTTGCTCTCTGCGGCGGTGAAGATGTGGTTGTTCCTGAGACCGTATTAGCCTTAAATCCTCAGCAGCTTCGTCAAATCGGCGTCTCTGGACGGAAGGCGAGTTATCTCCATGATTTGGCTAGAAAGTATCAAAACGGAATCTTGTCGGATTCGGCGATTTTGAACATGGATGAGAAGTCTTTGTTCACTATGTTAACAATGGTCAATGGAATTGGATCATGGTCTGTTCATATGTTCATTTTAAACTCTCTTCATAGACCAGATGTTTTGCCGGTTAACGATCTCGGTGTTAGGAAGGGAGTGCAGATACTGTATGGCTTAGATGACTTGCCTCGGCCATCGCAGATGGAGCAGCATTGTGCCAAGTGGAGACCGTACAGGTCAGTGGGTTCGTGGTACATGTGGCGACTCATTGAAGCTAAGGGCACACCAACGAGTGCTGTTGCAGCTAGTGCTGGTATGTCGTTGCCTCCATTGGAAGATATTCAACAAGAACATCAGCAGCAACAGCTTCTGGACCCTCTTAGTGTGTTCAGTATCGGGTAAGTATAGATTGTTTCTTTCTGAAGCTTTAAAAAGTTTTTCTCAGTACTTGGCGTCTGCTCAACTTAGATAGATAGATGATTTGACCACTGTTACTTGATGCAAAACTAATACCTTTTTTTTTGTTTGGATCTCCTAAGATCAATCACTGTGCTTTGGCCAATAGTAGGTTTATTGTTTAGTTGTTTACATTCATGTATATAGGAGACTGATAATGAGCTTACATGTCATGTCTGACAAAAGTAGTTACTTGAAACGACTGATGTTCCAACACTACTGCCATCTAATGGATAGTGAGGCTGTTTTCCGACTCAATCAGCTTTAAATTCATTACTGAGTTTTTCAATCTATTCTCGTGCTTTTTTAATTCATTACTGGCTTATGCGTAAGTTTCTGAGATTTGGTCAGGCTTAAACCATTTCCTTGATTCTTTTAACACATTTCAAGAAGCTTGATATATTGACATAATTTAACATACTATGTTGTTTATATACTGATCCGAATTCTCGTTCTATGACTCTTTTAACAGGGCTTGGGGACAGTCATAGCTGTTCTTCCCCGTTGTTGTCTTTAATCCTGGATGCTCTGATGGCTTACTTGAGTGGGGTTGTGTCTAGTAAAAAAGTGTGGGAGAAAAGAATAAAAGGAACTGGTTTTAGAGTGGGTTCCTTAAGACACTAGTTGAAAGGAACAGTGAATATGATCTTCTTAGTTGAGTCAAAAGAGTCTGTAATGTTAAGAGTGAGTAGCTAATGACAAAGTGTCTTCTTTATTTTTGTCGGAGACCTAACTCTTGACGGAGCTTCCTCTTTATCTCAATCAAATCCACATTTCTGTATCTCATCCTTTACTCGGTCTAATTGTCTAATATCTCATCCTTTACTCGGTCTAAACGGTTCGAGTGTCTGCCTGAGCCCACAGACATCGCAATTGTTGGTTGAGAGGCTACTCGGGTTGGTTGGGATTCGCCGGAGCTAGGAGAAGGAGGATAGATCTGACGGATTGCTAGGTCGAGGATCTGTCACTGGAGAGCCGGTCGTCGGAGGCAGAGGCATGTCGGGAGATATGTAGCGGGCTGGTGGTTTGGCGGCTCGGGACCGGCGATGGGATTCGAAAACTTCCGTCAACGGTACCGCTCCAAAGAACCGTCCACAAAGTCGTCGATCTCGTTTTCGCCGTCACTAGTGCTCTCCGCCGCTGCTTCCGGTGAATCGCTGAAGTCCGAGTCCTTTTCCGGCGCCGGAATCCGTTTTTTCGATCACCCATTTTGTACGAAACAAAGTCTGGAATCCCCCCTCATCTCAAATCTAAATCTCGAACCTCCCCTACTAATCTCACTGCCACCTTGTTTTAATGAAAGGACGAAACTACCCCTCTAACAATTTGAGAATGAAAATTGAACGTACAACTACCTACCAGTTGTACTACAACTACCTAGTACAACTAGTATCACTACCTACCAGTTCTACGTACAACTAGTATCACTACCTACCAGTTCTACGTACAACTAGTACCACTACCCATCAGTTGTACCATGTATCCAGGTATACCCTGTTATTACCAGTTGTACTCCGCATAGTGGATTCGAACCCTGGACGCGCGCGCATGTGCGCGGCGCTTGCAACACACGCGCAACTACTGAGCCACTGTATTTTTCGTTGAACATTTACCAATTTAATTATATTTAACCCTTATCACCCGTCATTAAAGGTAATTTTGTCTTTTTACCAGAGGGGGTGTTTTCAGCTTTTGAATCAAGAGGAAGGGTGGTTTCAGCTCTTGTCTCTATTAAAAAAAAAATATATATATATATATATAGAGGAGAAGCAATTGCTGAACCAATAGCAAGACTTAATGCGACATCGCTGTTTATTTCATCTGTCTTTCATTTTCACGAAAAATATTTGATTTTGAGGCCACTGGTAGCTCTTTTTGGACGGGAATATATGTAGGGCCCATTAACAGCCCAAACTACAAAATATTTTTTAAAATTATAAATACTAAATTTCAATAGGTACGGGTCGATCCCTGGACCGGATGAATTAGTATCGAAGAGTTGTGCCCGCCTTTGCCTCAACCGTCGTTGTCGCCGGTAAATACTGTTCCTCGTCTTGGTCCTTCTTTTCTAGATCTCTTATTCTTTTTGACTGTTTCTTTTCTTCTCGAAAATTTCTAAATTCCTGATTTCAGATTCCTTAAATGCAACTTTACGGTTGCTAAGCTCGTAAACCCTAGTTTGCTACTTGTATTTTCTCCTTCTGCCTTCTTAAAAGTAGGATTATAATGTTCCCCAGTTTCTGTGTTTTTCGAATGAATGTGGAGATATCTTGAATGTTGAATGAAACAATTGAAGTTCTCGCTTCGGAAATAGCAGAGAATCATTAAACATTGATTGTTGCTTTCAGTACTAACTGGTAATTCGAGTAACAAGTGTGGGACAAAAACAAGCATAGCAATGGATGAAGAAGAAGAATGTAGAATATCACTGTTTGATTATTCTATTGAGAATCACTTGAAGGCAGTGGAGTCCATCAGTGATCTCTGTGGTGAAGCTAGTACTGATATTGATGAGAATGTTATCAACAGACTCTCATCATCGGTTACATTCTTGAGGTGCGTAAAGAGTCAATTATTTATTGATGTAAACTTCTTTTTATCTTAGTTTAGTACTCTATGCATACACTGGTCAGCTCTATCTAGAAGAAGCTATGCTTTAGTGGCTTCTAGGTTCGATTGTTCGACTCTCTGTTCTAACACAAACCAAAGGAAAAGGACTTCAGTTTTAAGATCATTGTTAATTACTTGGTTATAGAAATTTTTTCTCAATGTGGCAGCAAGAGTATTCTACTAGTAGATTTAACACTCACGAATCCAATTTTGCCTGCTGAATTTTTCTTTAGGGAATGGAGGCATTTTACTTACGAACCAAAAACTTTTGCATTCTATAACGAGGCTGGAAAAAGCAGTGAACCAAAGGATACAAGCAGTCAAACTTTGCCTCAATTTTCTTCGGCACGAGCTCCGAAGGTGTGTCATATCTTTACGCTAAGATTGTTTTCTACCAAGGTTCTTACTTCTTAAATTGATTCAACGACAATGCATTTCTGATACAGTATTCTTATTGGTGCAGGTTAAGATACGTGACGATGAATCATCATCATCTGGTGAAATCAGGTAATAATTGTTCAACGGGTCTGCTAGCTAGCAACAGTAATACCTCACTCGGAGATAGAGAACTCATAATTAATCTTGACGATGGGAGATGAACGTAGGTTTCCCAGTTAGATGAATGAAATTCACTGCTAATTTTTTATGTTCAAATTCAAGAAGTCATATATGGAGATTGGTGATTAAATTTAGCTGGTACGAACCAGGGCTAGGTTGATAAAAGGCTAGACAGTGCATGTTTGTGTATATATCTCTGCACTTGTCCTTTTTTAATTATCAACAAGAGTTGTGTTAGTTAGTCATGATCGTTTATGTGATGGATTATAATTCACCTCTGCAGCAAGGATTTTGTGATGCATGTTGGAGGCTCTGTTTGGGCATTGGAGTGGTGTCCCAAAGTTCATGAAGATCCAGATGCTCAGGCAAAATGTGAGGTGATTAGGTCATATTTTTCTTTTTTTCATACTCGGTAGAAATAGAATTCTTAGATTTTCATAGTTATGAACTTTCACTGTTGCAGTTTCTAGCTGTGGCTACTCATCCGCCTGACTCATACAGTCACAAGATAGGTATTCCTCTTACAGGTCGAGGCATCATTCAGATATGGTGCATAATAAATGCCACTTGCAAGAAAGATAGCCCCCCTTTTTCCGAGAAGAGTAAAAAAATGACAGGAAAGTCTCGAAAAAAGCCATCTGGTGAAATTACTGAAACATCAAAACCTAAGAAGCCGAGAGGCAGGCCCAGAAAGCATCCAATAGAGACAACAGAGCCTAAGAAACCAAGAGGTAGACCTAGAAAGAAGAGTACTGCAGAGTTACCTGTTGAGCTTGATCGTGACGTTCTTTACGTTGAAGCTCTGTCTGTTCGGTATCCGGAAGATTCAGTTGTTCCCGCTACTCCTCTTCGGATACTACGAGAAACTCCAGTAACAGAAACTAAGGTCAACGATGAAGGTTCAGGACAAGTGTTGTCTTCCGAAAATGCAAATATCAAGCTCCCCGTACGGAGAAAGAGACAAAAAACCAAAGGTACTGAAGAAATTTGCAAACCCATGCTATTAGAAAATAGTGAAGCTGTTGGAAATGTACCGGGTGAACCGTCCTCAGGTATTTCTGAAGACATTGCTCTTCCAAGGGTTGTCTTATGCCTGGCCCACAATGGAAAAGTTGTATGGGATATGAAATGGCGTCCCTCCTATGCCGATGATTCTCTTAATAAGCATAGAATGGGTTATTTAGCTGTCTTGCTGGGGAATGGATCTCTGGAAGTGTAAGCTAGCTACTTCTTCTATTCTTTTTATCCTAATGCATTATGTGCCCTGCATGATTTTTCCCTTCTGCTTTGATTTTCATCACCGTATGCCCGCCTCGTCTTTGTTTTCAACTGCATTGAGATATATGCAAATTTAGTTTGTGTAATCATATTTGCAATCTGCAATGATGTAGCACCTTTCTAGGCTGCATATACTATACAAAATAATAAACGACCTTATGCAGGTGGGATGTTCCAATGCCTCAGGCAACATCAGCTCTATACTTATCTTCAAAGAAAGCTGCAACTGATCCTCGTTTTGTGAAACTGACTCCCGTTTTCAAATGTTCAAACTTGAAATGTGGTGACACACGAAGGTCAGTAAATTTCTTTCATGTAGCCATTTTTTGCTTGTTTAACGGAATGGATACAAAGCACTCCTTTTACATTCGAACTATCTGTCTCTGTTTGGTCTCTCCTGATATGGTATTCATCTATTTTTGTACAGTATTCCTTTGACTGTTGAATGGTCGACTTTAGGGAACCCTGATTTTTTACTGGCTGGTTGCCACGATGGCACGGTAAGTAGTAAATTATTTCACTTTCTTTACCAGTCTCCATCATATATTTGTCTCCTTTTTCTTTGCATATTTGTAGATGTATTCAGGAAGGACTGCAGTTCGTAATTTAGTTGACTCCCTTTTTTTTGTTATCTTGCATTAGGTTGCTCTCTGGAAGTTTTCTACAACTAAATCTTCAGAAGGTACTTCCTGATATGTTTGTCCTGATGCCAGATAGTTTCTTTTCACGTTGTGGCAAGAGTGATTTCGTCTGTTGATTTCACATTTACTTTGCTAATTTTTTTGCTGTGCAGATACAAGACCTTTACTCTTTTTCAGCGCAGATACAGCTCCTATTAGGGCAGTTGCATGGGCTCCTGGTGAAAGGTCAGTGACGTGCAATCACACCCATAAAATCAAACTACTACTATGCAATCTTCGATGAGAGAATTCGCTTATTAATCAAAGTTATTTCTGAAAAATTTCCAGTGATCAGGAAAGTGCAAACGTAGTAGCTACTGCTGGACATGGAGGTCTGAAATTCTGGGACTTACGGTACACTTCATCAAAAATCAGATATTACATGATATTTCTTTAAACTGTGATGCTGAGAATACACAAGACTGTATCCACTTTAATGTTTATTTGGCATTAGCTCGTGCCATAGCTTATTGCTTGCTTCCTATGTCTTTTCTGCAGTGATCCGTTCCGTCCTTTATGGGATTTGCACCCAGTACCAAGGTTTATTTACAGCCTCGATTGGTTACAAGATCCAAGGTATCAATCATTGCTCTATCCTCGGTTCATTATACAGTCTTTAGATCAATGGTTTGAATTCGTGATTAAACCTGGGGTTTCAAATATCTGTAGATGCCTTTTATTGTCATTCGACGATGGAACGTTAAGAATCCTAAGCTTGGTGAAGGTTGCATATGATGTTCCCGCTACTGGAAAGCCTTATCCTAACACAAAACAGCAAGGGTTAAGCGTTTATAACTGTTCAGCTTTTCCTATTTGGAGTATTCAAGTATCAAGGCTAACAGGTAAAAGTTCGTTATGGGCTTGTCTTTGAATTCAAATATTCATATCATCCATCATCATAAACAAACTGAGAATTTAGGTCAGCTTGTTAATTAACTAATTAACTTGCCAGGCATAGCAGCCTATTGCACTGCAGATGGGTCCATTTTCCATTTCCAGGTCTGTATAAACGGCACAATTACTTTCACTTCTTCTGTTCTTTGTCAATTTCTTTAAGATTTCCTTTTTGTCTTGTTGGGATTACTTACAGCTTACAACCAAAGCAGTGGAAAAAGACACGAGAAATCGGACTCCACATTTTCTCTGTGGACAATTGACAATTAGAGATTCCACCTTTATAGTGCATAGTCCAGTTCCAGACATGCCGATCATTTTGAAGAAGCCGGTTGGTGAGACCGGTGAAAAGCAGAGATGCCTTCGAAGTCTCTTGAACGAATCTCCCAACCGATACGCATCTAACGTTTCAGATGTTCAGCCTCTAGGTCAGTTACGATAGAGACTCTCACCAGTCTCTCTAATAGAGGGTCAATCTCCTGAGTACCTTAGTCCTTATCTTGGTTTACTTGATTTTTGCAGCTATTGCAAACGAAGAGGACCCAGGTTTAGAGTCTGAATTCGAAGGAAGAAACAACAAAGCACCAAAATCAAAGGCTAAAAAAGGAAAGAACAACACAAGAGAGGAGGACGAGAACAGCAGAGCATTGGTCTGTGTTAAAGAAGATGGTGATGAAGAAGAAGGAAGAAGAAAAGAAGGAAGCAACAATAGCAGTGGAATGAAAGCAGAAGGGTTCCCGCCTAAAATGGTGGCGATGCATCGCGTGCGGTGGAACATGAATAAAGGAAGTGAGAGATGGTTGTCTTATGGTGGAGCCGCTGGGATTGTTCGGTGTCAAGAGATTGCTCCAACCTCAAACTGGAGGCCTCAGAGATAACACTATAGTCCCGTGTAACAATATCACTTTTTAACGTCTCAAGTGTTTTATTCAAAAAGAATAAATGTATAATAAAAGATGCCTTATATATATGGTAGAAACTGATTCAATTCAAGAACTATTTGATTCTGCGGTCAAAAAAGGGAACAAAACCCTGACAATATGTTATAAACCTGATTAAAACCGGAACCAGGAACTTCAAGTGAGAAGCAAACAGATTCCGGACGAGATCTTACAAAAAGGCACTTTCAACTTGGTGCCAAATAACCCTAAATCTTACAATCGTACAACATTTGCTATTACCTTGTAAAAACAAAACAAAAACTCTCGAATGCTAATCTTGGATGAGTTTAACAATAATCCAACTCTTGATTGTTGGATGAGTATGACTCTTGACTTTGGTGTTTCACTAAGAAAGCCGAAACAATGTGAAAATGCCCCGGACAAAAAGAAAGGGTCCATGAAGTACCTCTAGTGTTTCAACTGGTAAGATGAAGAATGTATAAGTTATCCGACTTGCATCCGACATTGACGGCCATGGAGGTTCTTCAGCCTTGTGAGTTCTTTCCGTCTTTTTCTCGCTTCTGCTGCAGCGAAAGATCCTTTCTTCTTCCCCGGTAGAGAAATCAAAACATGATGACCAGGTGGCATCGGTGTAACTCCATTAGTTGTCTCAGAAACATCTTCATGCTTTAAACTATAAGCGTGTTGAGTTACAGGGAATCCATCTCCTTCTGAGAGGACTTCAGTTGCAGATTCGTTGAGATCATATAAAGGTCTGGTTTCGGTTGAACCAGAGTCCTCTTCTTTGATACTAGTTGGTAGATGGGACCTCGGCGTTTTTGTGACCTCTAACGGTCTTGCAGAAGAATCATCGATATGGTGCCCGTTTGAAGAAATACCTCTTTGTGTATCTTGAATCCCAAAATGGACACCGTTGCTGTGATCAGGAGGAGGAAGAAACCAAGGGCAAGGTACAACATAAAAATGAGTTTGTTGCCCATTATCATCTGCAGGATTTTCATGCTCCTGCGAGGTCATAGTTTTAGCAGGAGCTCCTCCCGAGGTGGCGAATTCGAGTGGCGATATCATTGGATTTGATGATTGAGTAACATGAGGCCAGCAGAAAAGCTGATATGGATTCTGGTTGTAGAAGTAAAACGGAGTAGATGATGTGGACATCTCAACTTGTGATGGTTTGGGCGATTCTTCAGGTTCTTTTGTATCAGGTTTTACTGCCTTTGATACCTGTAAAAACAGATGGCAAATCAGATATGGCAGTGTGAGCAATAGTGCTTTTGATAGCAATATGGTGTTTGATAGATTGCGTAACCTGTTCCTTTAAATGCTTGTTAATCGTCTCCAAAGACTGAAACTCTTTCAGAGCCCAATCCTTTTCCTGCCAGCAGAAATGTCCATTAGCTATAACAACGGTCCCTTAGGTTCACGATTGCTAGGTGGAAATGTAAATCGAATGGTTTACTCACCCTCCTCAGATTCTCATTCTCATATGTTAAATCAGCTGCTTTTTTACTCAACTCCTCGCACATTGCCTGAATATACAATCAAGGAAGCACGGGTACTTCTATTTAGTAGTCGTCCCCGTACC
>OVAQ01000405.1:0-33757 GCA_900406345.1 Erysimum cheiri | reverse complement strand
ATTCCCATGTTCGTTGCAGGATTAGCTTTGTCAAAGGTGAAAGTTACGATTTCCACCAAATGAAAAAAATGATAAATCTCATAGCTCATATAATGATCTTAAAAGTTAGTTAGTTTTGTGGGTAATTTTGCAGGCTGTGCATTGCTATTTGATGAGTTGCATGCTGTTCTCCATTGCGTTTATGCACGGTGAGTTTCCAAATCTTATGGGATGGGTTAGGTTCGTGGGTTACTACTGTTGTTGCTTTTTCCTTTGTGTGTAGTGATCCGCCGTCCTGGAGTTNTGGGCAAGCCCATGGACGGACCGCCCATTTGACAGCCCTAGTAATTTTGCAGGCTGTGCATCAATTTGATGAGTTGCATGCTGTTCTCCATTGCGTTTATGCACGGTGAGTTTTCAAATCTTATGGGATGGGTTAGGTTCGTGGGTTACTACTGATGTTGCTTTTTCCTTTGTGTGTAGTGATCCGCCGTCCTGGAGTTATGAAGCATTTTGGCATCCCTGAGGTTCCTGAATATGTGCTTAGAATTCTTTCCAAGGGGGGTTATGGAAAATGGCTTTAAAGTGACTTCGAGAAGATATCTACAAGGTGGATACATGAGTTAAGTTTCTCCACAGACCAGAAGATCCATATACTATCGTATGGGATTAAATAAGAAGTTTTGTTATTTAGTAGTCGTATTCATGTTAAGCTTCTCAATGTTGGTCTTTTGTTGTCAATACTCAATATAGTAGACATTTCCTTGTCATTAAGCTNTAAATAAGAAGTTTTGTTATTTAGTAGTCGTATTCATGTTAAAGCTTCTCAATATTGGTCTTTTGTTGTCAATACTCAATATAGTAGACATTTCCTTGTCATTAAGCTTTTTTTTTCTTTTTTTCTCTATTGTTTTAAATCGCATTAGATAGATTGATATGTTTTGTGAAGGATAGTATTCAACATCGAAAGAATTCCAACTTACACGAATCAAACAAAAGAAAAGTTTAGGGTTGATTTGGTCGCATTAACTAGATATAACGTTAGTTAAACATTAACATCCCACTATATGTAGTATTAACGTTAGTTAATTTTAAAATTTAGTATAACCAAATGGTCAAAGAGTGAACAAGCTAAATCCTTCGATGTTCCCCTCTCTATTACTCAGTATAACCAGTTCATATCCTAAATACAGAGTTAGCAAGCCAACTACAAGTTCTGTTTGTAGTGAGAAGTAGATCAATGGAGATTTTCAGAATCCGGTTTCTTGTAGATAAGCTTGGTGTGAAGAATAGTATCCAACATCGAAACAGCTTCAACGATATTCTTGCCTTTGTTTAACATCACACAGCTCGCCCTGCAAATTTTCGAAATCCAAATATTAGACAAAGTAACTGTAAGTGTTACCAGGATCATGTTTTTTTTTATATTTCTTTGGTGCAAAAAGGAACCTTTTAGCATTTGAAGCATCTATGATCTCAGCTCGAGTTGGAACACCGGACTTCACAAGTGATTCCAGAACCTGAGTTGCCATAATTACCGGTACACGAGCAGCTTTACAAATAGCTATAATCTCTTCCTGTATATTAGCCAATCTCTCCCATCCACACTCAACTGCAAGATCACCTCGAGCTATCATAACTCCCAAGGGATTCGAACACTTCATTGCTTCTAATAGAATCAAGGATAAATTCTTGAATCCGCTTTCCGTTTCAATCTTTAGAACAATACCAAGCTTATCTAGCTTCCTTTTCTTGAGTTCTTGTCGAAGAACGGTAATATCATGAACATCGCGAATGAAAGAGATGCCAACCATGTCAGCATGTGAAGCTACATATTCAAGATCTTTGATATCTTTTGATGTGAGGCCTTTGAAACGGATATCGCTCTGCGGAATGTTAATGGACTTCTCTGATCCTAGTTTTGTACCTTTTGGACCAGCATGAGTGATGGAGACAATTACCTCAAAAGGGCTTGTTCCTTTTATTACTCCCCAGATTTTGCCGTCATCAAAACCAATGCTTTCCCCAGGCTTAACTGAATCAAACAAATAACCAGAAGGACAAGTTAACCTATGAGCTCCTGGAACAGTTACAGAAGGTTTATCGAGCGATCCTTCTCGGGTTATGACTAGCAAGTCTCCCACTTTGAGCCTTACAAAAGATTCCTTAGGAGGAACATCCACTACTAGTCCAACCAAACGTCTACCTTTCTTTCCCTTAACGTATAATTCAGTTCCCGACTCAATGTAAGTAGTATCAAAACATTCAGCCACAAACCCGGTACTAGAGAAAACATGAAACTCTTTTGAGATTCTAAGTCTCCTCTTTCTCCCTCTAGCGTCACATAGTCTTACAGAATCACCAATTTGGAGATCAGCAAGAAAATCCTGGTCTTGCACGGATATAGTAGCATCAGGAGAAATGTGAGCAGGAGGTTCTGTACCTGTGAGAGAGAGCCATACCACAGCAGGAGAAACAACATTTCCATAAGCATCTTTCTTTGGTGAAACTTTCATCACGCAGGGACCAGGTTTTAAGGTACCAGTTCTCAGTTTTGGTCCCGCTAAATCCATATGAACGCGGCATGGCATCTCTAGCATCTGAGAGGTTCTTCTTACTCTTTTGATGATCTCACCCCAAATGCTCGGATCTCCATGTGCACAATTTATACGGATAATGGATGTTCCAGCCTTAGTAATATCGGTTATAAATGTTTCACTCAAAGTTGCTTCTTCACCAACAGTTACCATGATATGAGTCCTTCTTCCTTCACGAAGTTTACCTAGTAATGACTCTTTGTATGATAATACACTCCCTTTATCATTCTTCTTAGAACTTTTACCCTTGGGATATGTATTAGTCCAAGACTCCGTCACAGCATTTTGTTCGTTGTAGGGAGAGTTCATCAACAGATTAATGGTGGCGTTAAGGCTGGAGAGTACATCAGAATTGTTGTTGTCTAAACTTGACAGACCAAGAGAAGCTAGATGGCAGTTGAGCTGCTCAATGTCAAGTGACCTCAAAGCCATATAATGAGTTAAGTTTGTTGCACATTTCAGGTATTTTCTGCAACAGAGCAAAAGCCAAAGATTTAAGTAACGCAGATGGATATGGCCTGATAATGCAAGATTTGATATAAGATGTTTAAATTGATATATTCTCAACTGACCTGTCACATAAATGAAGTTGAGAAGCATTCCACTTCTCTGCTGCTAATAGATGTGACCGAAGAGCATTCAGTTTTTCGAGAACACTAGCCACAACATTTTTGTCTCCAATGCTTCCTTCAGAGAGGTATGCTTCTGACTCAAGATGAGAAAACTCAACTTTAGACTCTGGAAAGTTAAAACTCCAGATACAGTCTGTGGAGGTATCACCACCAGAGATAGCGTCCAATCTGCTACAACTTTCAGCTTCGCCTTTCCCGCGCGCTGATGCGAAAACTAAGGTTCTTGGAACATGAATTTTCATCTGATTGAGANGTCTGTGGAGGTATCACCACCAGAGATAGCGTCCAATCTGCTGCTACAACTTTCAGCTTCGCCTTCCCCGCGCGCTGATGCGAAAACTAAGGTTCTTGGAACATGAATTTTCATCTGATTGAGAGATAATGAACTAGTCTTCCTATGCTGGTTGTCCATGAGAGACCTGCTGGGGAAGCAAAGGATCTTGCCTCTCAACAAGTGGTTTGAATCAATTGCCACCATATCGACTAATTGGATCACCTGAGAAACAAAAACGTAAAGTGAAAATGTCAAGAGTTAAGAATCCGGAACCAGAATAAACTTATTAACCCTAAAACTCTGAGAAGAAACACTAAAATGTAAAAGCAAACACCTTTACGGAAAAAGGAAATAGAGACAAATATATAGAAGCAAAGAAATGGTCAATATAATCTTAGACAATTCAATTATGAGTAGTCACGTTGTTGTTATGTGTTGTGCAGAGATTTGAGAGAGGATTAAGTAGCAGAACTTGTATACAAAGCCATCTGTTCAATATTTGGTGAAAATTCAAAAGCTACAGAATCAGGCGGATACTAAAGACAAGGCTACCACAAGTCAAAATCCAGGAAACAATCATGGGGAGGTGTTTTCATTCATTCGTAATCATATCCAATCATATTATTTCCACGCTGTTGGGATTGAGAAATATCAATCAAAATCCATGGAAACTCATTTTCGGAGAATATTATTGAGAGGACAAGAAACATGAATGCATGAGAAATTAAATACCTTTGATATGGAGAAGAAGCGTTTGTTCAGATAATCTCTTTCGGTAAGACGACACAGGACGAAGAAGAAGACAACTCAGAAGAGAAAGAAAAAAGAAAAAAGTGTGGTTAAGGATAAAAGGGAGTGTGGCGAGCGCGTGCCAGATTCATCTTGCGGAGGAATCTAGTAACACGGACGGAGATAACGAAAGGTCTATTCACCCAACGACGTCGTTTTGTCTAAACAGAGTATAACCGGTTAACTCGGTTTAACCAAACCAATTCCGCGAAAAAATTAAAATTATTTGGTTTGTAACCAATTTATTTCACAATGGAACGACACTAGTTTCATGTAGGCATGTTCAGAAAATCAGACCAAACCACACCTATGAATAAATGAGATTAGGCCGTGCATGGCTTCAAAGGAATTCAGACATGTTTAAAACTATATAAAATTTGACACATTATTCTAAAACTAATGTACTTCTAATTGAAAAAAAAAAAAAAAAAAAAATCGATTTAAAATTAATTGTTGGATACTTGGATGTTTATTTATACTTTGCTAAAATTATTAGCGGATTTAAAATCTTATCAGTTATGCGATTAATGAAATAGATACAAAGTTATGAACCACATTTCTAAGCATAACATTTCTTTAACACAACATTCTCAATCGGTATCTTCTCCATCGGAAAATTACAGTCCATCTTCGTTCCCTTATCCGGCAACAAACTGCACGGCTCGGGTGTAACCCTACTCGTAACTCCAGCGACATCCGTACAGTTCCACTGCATCTTCTTCGCCTTCGGAGACAAAGATATAGTCACATTAGACATACATAAACCAGTAAAAGGATCATTCTTGATCCCTTCGAGCTTCGCTGATATCGTAACGTTCTCTGCCGTCATGTCACGGTAATTGATATTGCTAATCACAGGCAACGCCTTGGGATCAAAGCCTTTGGGATGCGATGTATACGAACCGATCATCCAGAAAACGTATTTCATAGTCTTCATCGTGAACCTCCTAGCGAAAATGTCTTTGACGTAACCGCCACGTCCTGCAGCGGTTTTGATTCGGATGGCAGATTCGGTGTTGACTAGAGTCACATCTTCGATTCTTACGTCTTTGACGCCTCCTGACATTTCGCTTCCGATGGCGACTCCTGCGCTGTCGGGAGAGTTGCAAGTGAGCCGTCGGATTGAGAGCTGTTGTGTTGGGATTGCTGTGGCTATTCCGAATTGATCGATCCCGCTTTTGACGGCAATGCAATCGTCGCCAGAGACTACGGAGCAGTCTTCTATTAGTGTGTTCGTGCAAGAATCTATGGAACCAATTCACGAACATGAGTGTTTAACAAAAGTGAAAACATGTCTTAGAGTCTTAGAGAACAACATCGGGTACATGTGATTCCGACACCAATAAGCAATAGGACATCATTAATTTTACCATACTGAACTAACTAACAGCAGTATAGTAAAATTAATTATTTTATCTGGTTTGGTTAGATGTCGATTTAGTATTACGCCTTGACCAATTAAAATGCATATAACATAATGTGTAGAAGAGAACATACCAGGGTTGATTCCATCGGTATTAGGAGAACCGATAGGAGCAACGATTTTAATATTTGTAATGAGGACGTTCTTGCAATACACAGGATGAATATTCCACATCGGAGAGTCGATCAACTTGATATTCGAGATTTGGATGTTTTCGGAGAAGATGATTTCGATCAACAAAGGTCTCGATATCGACTTGAAACCACCACTTCGATACTTCACCCACCATGACTTCCCTTGTCCATTGATCGTCCCTTTGTTACCTAATCAACAAATTTAATCTTATAAACCAAATCTACATTTTGATTTAATCTCATATCCATTTAACAATTTGTTGAAATTAATAGTTTTAAATTTGCTTACCGGTGACAACAACATCAGTTAGGTTACTTCCGTAGATTAAACTAGCAAACCTTGCATCTCCGTATGCAGAGGCGGAATCTTAGGATATTCAGATTCGTCCTGTTTGGTCAATCTCAAAATATGATTATTAATCTTTTTATTAACGCATGCCTTAGATAACAATAACACTAACTAAAATTTTGAACGAAAGATCGATGTACCTGAGAAGCAAGTATAGTTGCACCTTGCTGAATAAACAAAGTAAAATGGCTTGTGAGGTTGAAACTTCCGGTGAGCCATTTTCCCGGCGGTACAATGAGTTGGACTCCACCGTCAGCCGCCAATGGAGTAAGCTTGCTTATGGCTTCTCTAAACGCTTTCGTGTTTGAAGTTTTTCCATCTCCAATAGCTCCAAAATCCGTCAAAACCGCCTTGTGTTTCCGGCAATTCAACGCCAAATATTCAATACCTTTATTGCTTTCAATGCTTGTTGATCTGATGCTACTTTGTATAAAACCGGATATTGCTAATACTACTAGTATCCTAAAACTTGTATGAAACATCTGTAAGAAAAACATTGAATCAGATATATATCGCCGTTAATTTATTTTGAAACAAGGCTATATATATATATATACATTTGATTTTCATTACCTTAAAATTTTGAGAGTGCAAGAAAAAACACCACTTAGCGCAGGAAGAATCGAGATATGTACTGATTATAGAAAATGATAGTCAAAATCAAAAGTGGAAGGAAAGAAAAAAATGAGAGTAAAATGCTTAAATTTTTATCTACATAATAGTCAAGTCCATGAATTTATAGATTGTGTAATAGCTAGAAGAAAGATCTCGTGAACTTGTAAATACGATATCCTTTTATTTAGGCTACATTTAAAACTTCTCTTTAAACTTTTGTTAAGAGTAATCTCTTTTTCTTTTATTAAAAGAGTTCAATTTTAGATATCGTATATCCTATTTATTTATTTTTCGAAAAAAAAACAGGAAAAATCAATTTAAGGCTTGCAAATTATTTACCTTAAACTTATTGAATAATAAATATATAAAAGTTACAGATCTGAGATCTGATCCAGTCCAAGAGAATTGGGTATCCAGAGTTTTGAGATTCGGATTAAAATCTTTTGATTTTAAAATTAAGACATGATCTCGATTGCTTTCATATTTAATTTAAACAGAAGCTACCTCCAAGTTTCTCAAAATAAATTTTAGTTTAGACATGTGGAGTAATGTTTAGAAAATCTTTAATAATATGTTTTAAAATGTTTATGAAAAACATTTTTGTAATTTTTTTGTATGATATGTCTTATTTAAAAAAATTATTTTGTAATTTAGATTTTCTTGTAATTTTATATTATCTAAGTGCAGTTATTAGTAAATTAAGATCTTGGTAGTTATTTCACAGATTTAAATATTTTAAAATTTGAAGGTATCCAACCCATGCACATTTCATAAGCTTAAGAGTATATGACACCAAAATTCATGACCAAATCATATCATATTAAAATTTGATAAATCATTTTAAAACTACTTTTAACTGAAAAACAAAAAAAACATTTAAAATTATTTTGTTGGATACTTAGATTTTATTTATATTTTGCGAAAATTATTAGCGGATTTACTTAGTTAGCTGTTAATGTAACGTATAAATGGATACAAAGTATACGAATCGCATTTCTAAGCATAACATTTGTTCAACACAACATTCTCAATCGGAATCTTATCCGTTGGAAAATTACAATCCATCTTTGTTCCCTTATCCGGCAACAAACTGCAAGGCTCCGGTGTAACCCTACTCGTAACCCCGGCGACATCTGTACAGTTCCACTGCATCTTCTTCGGCTCCGGTGACAAAGCTATAGTCACATTGGACATACATATCCCCGTAAAAGGATCCTTCTTAATTCCTTCGAGCCTCGCCGAGGTTGTAACGTTCTCTGCCGTCATGTCACGGTAATTGATATTGCTAATCTCCGGCAACGCCTTGGGATCGAATCCGCCAGCGGGATGCAGCTTATACGAACCGGTCATCCAGAAAACGTATTTCATCGTCTTCATAGTAAACCTCCTAGCGAAAATGTCTTTGACGTAACCGCCACGTCCCACGGCGGTTTTGACTCGGATAGCGGATTGCGTGTTGGTTAGAGTCACGTCTTCGATTCTAACGTCTTTGATTCCTCCGGACATTTCACTCCCGATGGCAATGCCTGCGCTGTCGGGAGAAATGCAAGTAAGACGTCTTATTGAGAGCTGTTGTGTTGGCAATCCTGTGGCAATACCGAATTGGTCGATCCCGCTTTTGACGGCAATGCAATCGTCGCCAGAGACTACGGAACAGTCTTCTATTAATGTGTTCGTGCAAGAATCTATGATATAAGCATGAGTGTTAAACCAAGTGTAAACATGCATGTAACATATGTGTTATTAAGATACCAATAGGAATTTAGAAAATAAATATATACATTTTGATTAGATACAGAACATAACATACCAGGGTTGATTCCATCAGTATTAGGAGAATCGATAGGAGCAACGATTTTAATATTTTTAATAATGACATTCTTGCAATAAACAGGATGAATATTCCACATCGGAGAGTCGATCAAATTGATATCCGAAATTTGGATATTTTCGGAGAAAATGATTTCGATCAACAAAGGTCTCGATATCGACTTGAAACCACCACTTCGAAACTTCACCCACCATGACTTACCTTGTCCATTAATCGTTCCTTTGTTACCTAATCAACAAATTTAATCATATATATAAACCAAAAACATTCATTTTGATTCAATCCATCAAACCATTTCAATGATTTTTGTTGAGCTTACCGGTGATAACAACATCAGTTAGGTTACTTCCGTAGATTAAACTAGTAAACCTTGCATCTCCGTATGACGGCAAAGGCGGAATCATAGGATATTCAATTTCATCCTGTTTGTTCAAACCAAAATAAAACCAAATATGACTATTTATATCTCAAGTTGAATTGTTAATGTTTTTTTAGTGCATTCATATATAGGCTACATAATACTATAACTAAAATTTTGAACGTAGATATTACGTACCTGAGAAGCAAGAATAGTTGCACCTTGTTGGATAAACAAAGTAAAATGGCTTGTGAGGTTGAAACTTCCGGTGAGCCAATTCCCCGGCGGGATAATGAGTTGGACTCCACCGTCAGCCGCCAACGGAGTAAGCTTGCTTATTGCTTCTCTAAAGGCTTTCGTGTTTGAGGTTTTTCCATCTCCAACAGCTCCGAAATCCGTCAAAACCGCACTGTGTTTCCGGCATTTCAACGCCAAATATTCAACACCCTTATTGCTTGTTGATCCCAAATTGCTCTCAATACGGGATTCCATCACCGGAAAACCGGATATTGCTAACACCACTAGTATCCTAAAACTTGTCTGAATCATCTTCAACTGTAACAAATTAAGATGTCTCCCTTTATTTATTTAGAAATGAGGCAAATACACGATTACTATCTGAAAGAAGAAAAAAAAAAGTGAATCAAGAAAAAGGCATATGATTCATTACCTTGAAATTTGAGAGTTCAAGAGAAAGCTCCATTAACCGGATGAAGAAATCTATCTATGAAATTATTTGTAGAAAGTGATAGTCAATATCATCCGTAGAAAGAAAAATCGAGAATAGTATATGGTCAATCTGATCTACATAAACGGTCACTCCCATGTATTTATAGATTGTGTATTAATTGTTTTACCAAAATAGACAAAAAGGTAGGAAAAAGTTAAACTTTTGATAAGCATAAAGTCTGTTTCTTTTATCGCAAGTTCGCAACAATTCAATTTTAGAAACCTTTTTTAATAGAACAAATAAATCAATTCATAGCTCAATTAGCCTCATTTGTGTGTCTAAAAATCTCAGTCACCAATAGTCATTACAAGAACATCTCCCATCTTTAAAATGATGAAAACGATTTAAATCCCTCAACACAATCTCTCTACCAGAGACCATCGATATATATTTCATCGCATTATGGCAATCTCCGCAGACCCGTAAGTTCTTAAACACCCTAACCGGTCTTGATTTCGCCGTGCTTATAAGCCCAAACGCAACCGCGATTTTCTCGCTGTGCTGATACAATAATCTTTCCTTCTCTGCCTCATCATCCTCTTTCTCTAGCTTGTGAAGAACAAGATCCGTGTCAGGAACATATCCGCAACGTTTTATTTCTCTAATCAATCTGTCTAATTCATCATCTATGCGATTAGCGTTCGGGTGAGACNAACACCCTAACCGGTCTTGATTTCGCCGTGCTTATAAGCCCATACGCAACCGCGATTTTCTCGCTGTGCTGATACAATAATCTTTCCTTCTCTGCCTCATCATCCTCTTTCTCTAGCTTGTGGAGAACAAGATCCGTGTCAGGAACATATCCGCAACGTTTTATTTCTCTAATTAATTGGTCCAATTCATTGTAAATTCGGTGAGCATTCGGGTGAGATGTATCGCCTACGTAGAACTTATGAACTTTATCTCCCACTTCTATCCAACTGCAACCTCCTTCTTTAACCAAGTTTCTCTCTTTCATCTTCTTTCTCATATCCGTAGATTCTTCCCATTTCCCTACATCAGAACATTCAACAAAGTTTCGCTTTCACACAAGTTTAATCGGGAGAAGAAAGAGTTTTATCGTTTTGTGTTTGAATTATACAGGTACCTGCACTAGCGTATATGTTTGAGAGCTGTATATAAGCTGCAGGCTCATTCGGANAAGTTTAATCGGGAGAAGAAAGAGTTTTATCGTTTTGTGTTTAAATTATATAGATACCTGCACTAGCGTATATGTTTGAGAGCTGTATATAAGCCGCCGGCTCATTCGGATCAAGTTCTAAGATCTTCCTCGCAGCCATCTTTCCGAGTTCCGTGTTCCTGTGAACTCTACAAGCTCCAAGAAGCGTACGCCATACTAAAACATCGGCTTGGAAGGGCATTGAGTTGATGAACTCAAATGCATCAATGAGAAGCCCCGATCGACCTAGAAGATCAACCATACAAGCATAATGCTCCATTCTAGGTTTANGTCAAGTTCTAAGATCTTCCTCGCAGCCATCTTTCCGAGTTCTGTGTTCCTGTGAACTCTGCAAGCTCCAAGAAATGTACGCCATACTAAAACATCGGCTTGGAAGGGCATTGAGTTGATGAACTCAAATGCATCAATGAGAAGCCCTGATCGACCTAGAAGATCAACCATACAAGCATAATGCTCCATTCTAGGTTTAATCTTGTGGTCTTCATACATTGATTTGAAATGTCTCCATCCTTCAGAGACCAAACCAACGTGGCTGCATGCCGATAAGAGTGCAACATAAGTTACCTCATTTGGCTTCACCCCTTCTTCCGTCATTTGGTTGAATGTTTCGAGTACCCTTTTAGCGAATCCGTGTTTAGCGAAACCTGTGATCATTGAAGTCCACGAGATGACATTACGATCTTCCATTAGATTGAAGACTCGGGAAGCTGTGTCAATGCTTCCGCATTTGGAATACATAGAAATCAAAGCATTGCAAACGGGTTGATTGCACGAGAGCCCGAGTTTTAGCACCTGAGAATGGATTTGCTCTCCTTTTCTTATTGAACCAACACTTGCAACTCCACTCAACAAGCTAGCAAATGTGAAAGCGCTAACACCTAATTCTCTCTCAGTGATCTCATTTAAAAGCTGAAAAGCTTGCTCAAAATCCAAGTTCCTGCAGGTTCCATCAAGAAAGGTGTTATACGAGACCAAGTTCTTCTCAGAAAGTGATTCAAAAGCTCTGCGAGCATCTTCCATCTTGTCAGACTTAACAAACATACTGATAACCGAGTTTGCAACACTGTTATTCGAAGCAAGCCCTCTTTTGAAAGCATTACCAAGAACCTGTTTACCTACCCATGGATCTGAAAGATTTCCGCACGCCTTAAATGCGCTCGAGAAAGTGAAATGATTTGGTTGGACACGACCTTGGGCTATCATTTCACAAAAGAGATTAACAGCTTCTGTAGAGAGATTACAGTTTTGCATATAACCTGTGATCAATGCCGTCCACGACATAACACTATGATCCTGCATTCTATCAAATACCTTCCTGCAATCATCTACCGAACCATCCACAGAGCATTTCGCATACATATCAACTAAACTACACTCAACATCATCCACAAGTCCTGATCTAATGGCCCATGAATGCAATTGCTTTCCCAAAGACAAATTCTCCAACTCAGCACATGCCGAGAAAACAGAACTTAGTGTGAACTTATCCGATTCAAATCCGNATCCTGCATTCTATCAAATACCTTCCTGCAATCATCTACCGAACCATTTACAGAGCATTTCGCATACATATCAACTAAACTACACTCAACATCATCCACGAGTCCCGATCTAATGGCCCATGAATGCAATTGCTTTCCCAAAGACAAATTCTCCAACTCAGCACATGCAGAGAAAACAGAGCTTAGCGTAAACTTATCCGATTCAAATCCACTTAAAACCATGTCCAAGAAAAATCTAATCGCTTCTCTAGGAAACCCCAATTGCATACACCGAGTAATCATCAAAGTCCAAGTAACAACATTTAGATCAGACATTTTATCAAACACTTTATAGGCATTCTCAAGATTATTCTCTCCTTTCACAAACATATCAATCAAAGAACAACCCACACATACATCGGATTCAAAGTGACCAGTCTTCATCAAAAACCCTAAAATAACTCTCCCAACTCCAACAAATTCCGAATTCGAGCAAGCTCGTATCACCGCCGTGTAGCAATAATCATTAGGCACCAAACCCAATTCAAGAAACTCAACAAAAAGCTTAATCGCATCAAATTCTCTTCCGTTGTTACCGAAACAAGCCATCATCGCACTCCACGAAACAATATCTCTCTTACCAAATCTTCTCATAGTCTCAAACACATCCTCGGCTTTCGCCAAATCTCCAGATTTCGAATACAAGCTGATTAGTGAATTGTAGAGAACCGAGTCAGGTTCGATTTCAAACTCGATTAATCGAGCGTGAACGAGTTTCCCGAGCCGAAAATCTCGTGCTCGGATGCAAGATTTGAGGAGGGAAGAGAAAGTGACTGAATCGGTGGGACGAATCCCATCACGAGCCATGAAATCAAGAGCTGAAACCGCTCCACGAAGATCTCCGGCATTGAGATGACGGAGGATCAAACGGTCGGCGACGTTAATCCGATTTGAAACGGACGGTTGAGATTTAATCGGAAGTTTGGCGGGAGAAGGAAACGAAAAGCTTATCATCGCCATTGTTCTCAATCTAAACGTTCCGTTACCGTACTATTCAATAAAACGCTAACTATCAAACATTTACATGATAGTCCCTTAATTTTAATGGAAATTACTAATGTTTCGCAAAACTTTATTCAATTACATACAGATTTCATAAACCCTAATTTATAGATATCACAAAACCCAGACTTCGAATCAGTTTCTCTTTTTTTCCCTCTTTCTCTTAGCAATGGAGATTTGTGTAATCGCTTCTTCGTCAATCGACGGCGGAATTGGAAGTTGGGATCTCAAAACCGGGAATGAGCAGCTTCGATTCAAGCAGTGTGCTTCTCCGGCGCACGGTCTCACCGCCGTCGGAGAAAAATTCCTCGCCGCCTCTCAGCTCCGTAAAGAATCTGCTTCTTCTGGCTCGATTTTTTACTGGTCTTGGAATAAGGTTTGTTAAAGCACTCTCAATCTCATGCTTGAATCACTTCCTTCTTCTTCTATGGATTAAAAGTTTTTGTTTTTTTGATTGTAGCCTCAAGTTGAAGTGAAGTGCTTCCCAGTGGAATCAATAAAAGCTCTTGCAGCAAACAATGAAGGAACTTACTTAGTTGGTGGTGGAACCTCTGGTGATATTTATCTTTGGGAGGTAAAGATTATACAATTAACTTTCACTTATTATGAGTTCAATGGCTAAATTTGTTCAATTGGTGAAATTAGGTTGCCACAGGGAAGTTGCTTAAGAAGTGGCATGGTCATTACCGTTCAGTAACATGCTTGGTGTTCTCTGGAGATGATTCTTTGTTGATTTCAGGATCTCAAGATGGATCTGTTAGAGTCTGGTCTCTTATAAGGTAACCTTTGCGTATTCTCATGCTCTGTTTTTTAGTATTTTTCCAAGGAATTGCTTTTTTCTTTTTCTTACTCTTTGCTCTTTGTGGTTAGTTAGGCTATTTGATGACTTCCAGAGGCAACAAGGGAACACTCTCTATGAACATAATTTTAATGAGCATACAATGTCTGTAACCGATATTGTTGTAGACTATGGAGGCTGCAATGCTTTGATAATTTCTGCTTCAGAAGATCGGACTTGCAAGGTGCATATTTGTTCCACTAATCTATATGCATTTGTTAAATGCAATGAATCTTTGCTCTTGCGTAAATACTTAGTCTAAGAAAGTAGACAGACCTATATTTGTTGATGATATTCATTTCTTGTATTGCTGGAAAATCTATATCTTTGGCAATTATAGAACCCTGATATGTTTTTTATTTCATGACCTTTCTAAACCCATAGGTTTGGAACTTGTCAAAAGGGAAGTTGTTGAAAAATATCATTTTTCCTTCAGCCATCAATGCACTCTCATTGGACCCTGGCGGGTCTGTTTTCTATGCCGGTGGCAGAGATGGCAAAATTTATATTGGTGCCATTAATGCCACAAGTGACTATGGGACACAAGTTCTTGGTTCAGTATCTGAACAAAGGTACTTCCCGTTCCGTAGTTTACAATTGTAATCAACAATCCTAATTATAATATCTTCTTCTTTTGTTAATATCTGCTAAATCATAATATCTTCATTTGAGTAGTAGCTTATATAATATATTTGAACATTAGCTTGTCGTAATTCTAAACTCCGAGACTATTTTTATCAGATTTCTTAACATGTTGCATCTTATGTTCTGTTATAATGAATTCACATAATGGAATTGATGTTATATGGTTTAATATCTCTATTGACTCAATAATTTTTGTCTGAACAGCAAAGCTGTTACTTGCTTAGCATATTGCACCGACGGAAACCTATTGATTTCTGGATCAGAAGATGGTGTGGTTTGTGTTTGGGATCCCAAATCACGTCGCCCTGTTCGTACTCTCAGCCATGGAAAAGGTATATTTAGCAATTTCTTCTGTTTGAGTTTTACTTCTACAAAATGAAAATTCAATTAACCCGTTCTTGCTTTTCAAACTGTTTTCTTACAGGTCCCGTGAACAATATTCAGATTGTTAGAAAAACGATTGTTGCTAATTCCAACAAAACACAATCTTCGTGGAAAAGACATGGGTCGTTGATGCCACCGCCTTTGGATAAATATGAAAGACAAGGAGAAGATACTATGGATGGTATCGTTACCGTTGATCCGCCGCCATTTTCTGATGTTCCAGTTTACTCTTCTTTCCTCAGTGCTAGCCTTATTGACGAGCAAGTTAAAGAACTTCAGGTTTGTGTTTCCCTCAGTCTCTAGAAAAACAGTCTATTTGCTATCTTGGGAAAATGGCCGAAACCTCAATTTTCTCGATTTGTGCTGTTTCAGCAACAAGGCTCTGCAGCAACGGAGATGGAAATGGAAAGACTGAAACTTGAATACAAAAGATCTTTGCAGATGAATGAACAATGGCAGAAGAATTATGAAGATTTGCTTCGGGTGGTTATGGAAGAAGAACAAATCGGTGGTTCCAATTGAAAGCTTTTATTGTTGTCTACACATTTTTGAAATCATATTGAGAGATATGTTTTGTCAAATGGCATATGAAGTCTAATGATAATTTTATTAATCCCAAATTTAGCATCATAGCATTTTGTAGAATAGCCCAGCCATTTTGTAAAGTAGCCAAGCCACGCTATTGCTGAGAAGCCTGAGATGATCCCACAAACCGAGAGACTCTCTTTTCTGGACAGCGGCTTTAATGCTTCGGAGAGATTCCTCCCAATCGTCACAGAGCCGGTGAGGATCACTTATAACCGTTGGATCTACGATTAGTGTAATTGTCATCTTATTCATATAGCTTTGACAGTGTATAGTCAACGCCTAATTATATTCAACAAAAACAAGTTAGATGTTAATAGATATGACATAATAATAACCTAAGGAGACAAATAGAACAAAACTAAAGGAGTTTGAGCAGTAGTAAAATCCTTTCGCTATCGTCATCTACTAGAACTTTTATAAAACTATTATCGTTAATTAGCCCTAATATTAAAGCTAACTAGTTCATAATTGGTCTGAACAATGATAAAAACGATAATGTTATTAACTTACATGGGGATGTCCATAAGCACTTGAGGCGAAGTAAGTGATGGGATGTCCATAGAAGCTGACTTCTTCAACGGGACCAACCATGTTCGAAAATGTCATCGTTGTGTTTGACAATATTCTGTTTATTATAGTAGCCGCCACCTGCAAATTATTTACAAATTAGTCAACAATATTCACGAAAATGAAATTTCGTAAATTACTTCTTTTTTCTACAATAATATATACAATCACATATTTTTTCTCAGATTAACTGTTTTTATACTAAACATATGATGTGATATTTCTTAAATGAAAAAAACCTGAGTTCCAAGCGATTTGACAATGATTCTACAGAAAATGTAGGTTAGCATTGCCCCGTACGAGTTCTTCTTTCGATTGATGGTCTTTTGGGCTAGTTCAAGATGTTTTAATGGGTCATCGCGTAATGCGATAGAGAACGGAAATATAACATACCCGAACCAGTTTCCCCACCTACATTTGGACCCTTTTGCCATCATATCGGCTAGATCCTGTTTTGAATCGAAAGTTATTTCAAATTCCACCGATGGTTAAGTACATTAACTAACTTGTAATCAGATAAGTAAATGAGGTTGTGTGAATTTGCCTGGATTCCAGTTGTGGGTCTTAAGTTTACAAGCAGAGCTGATCTTAGCCTTATTCTTTTAGGCATATTTTTTTGCTTCCTTTTAGTTTCTTCTTCTTCTCCTAATCTCATGAGATTATTGAATATTCTTTTAATAATATACGATGTTCATTAACATATACAAGAAAATATATATGAGAGCATACCGTATCTTCTCTCCAAGTATCGCGAGAGACCAGCTTGGGTTACTCCAAGTATAACATCGTTGACCGTCTATCAAACCAGAATATAAGATGATACTCATAAATTTTCAAAACAAAACTATGAAATTTTTAGCATTCGATAGTCATTCAAAAGCAGGAATTAATTTCTACAGTTCTTATGGCGTTTCTCTATTAGCTCATATTTTTCTAAGGAGACTTTAGAAGCTAAAAAGGCATCTATAACGAATTGAGCCAACAACATGATGATGCTCGTAAAGAAAATAAATGAGTGCACCAACTCAAAAATATAAATGCATGCTAATATAGATAAGTAAATGGAAAGTGTACCAATATGATGATGCTCTCTACTCTTCTAATTAAAAAGACTAGATTAAGCTTCTGCTTAATTTTATCTACTCTCAAACTGTATGACTTAAATGTCATAGCTTATATGGTTACTTCTTTTTATTGAAAACATTTAAAAAAAAAAAAAAAAGTTTAAAACCCAAAAGAAGAAAAAGTTAATGGAAAGTTACTGCCGATCCGACTTATATATTGTTCTAAATCCCGAATAAATATCGTTTATATAAACAGAGAACAAGATATATTAAATTATATACGTAGAATCTAAGGAGAAATCTTACCATCTTCATGGCGTCCTTGATTAGCTTTATGTCGTCAAGGCTTACGGTACGATGAACCAAACGCAACCGCTTACTCTTCGTTGACCTAAAATCACTTTTGATGGGTGTTTCCGTGTCCTTAACGAACAATGTCGTAACAATAAACTCCAAAGCATCACAAACCGTGTTTAAAGCCAATATAACCGCCGTCCAGAGAAAATTAACCAGCCACCATAACCGGGAATCAGTCCTTGAACCGGTTTTTAACAGGGATGTCCCAGATGACGCCCGGTATTGGTACGGAAGACTCGGAAGCTCATCAGGATTTGATGTTTTACGCGTACAAGCGAGGACGAGAGACATTATTGACATGCCATCGCCGACCGAGTGATGGATCTTCAAAACGGCAATGTTTTCAGCGTCTGAGGTTTTCAAGTTTAGTAGGTGAACCTCCCATAACGGCCTTGAAGTGTCCAACGGGATCTTCATGAGGTCAGAAACATAATCTTCGAGAAATGCGTCTGCGTTCTCTTGGTTTTGCGGTTTGATTTCGGGTACTATGACGTGATCCTCAACAACCACGCTTGTCCGAACCCATCTTTGGTTTTGTCCATTGTGCCCATCGCTCACCTTCAAGTAATTTTAAGTATTTTTGATTGTTAGGAATCTTATGATATAAGAGACATTGCCTATAGTATATTAAAGAAACCAGTAATTGTCAACCAACAAAATAAATCATACATAAATTTGATGTGGCATTAGAGTTCAATTAACTTATATACATATACGATTCAAAATATGATCTTTATTTTATATATAATTTTTTGATGAAATTATCAGATTGGACAAAAAAAAATTAATAAATTATTAGTACTTTTACAAATTAAAAAAAATATATATTTTAGCTTCGACATTATTAATTTAAAAAGATTTTACTGTATATTGCGGAAAAGTGTTTTTAATTTGTCAAGTTATTAACAGTTCATTTTTGTGATTTTTTCCACCGGACTTTAATTTTAATAAATCGTATTATCCCGAAGTAAGAATTGAGTTATAGATCGGACAAGACTGATCAAGATGATATAAAATAAATCCATAAATAAGCATTGTGTCGACTTAGTTACCAATTTACTTGAGAAGCGAGGATGCCTGATAACAGTTTGCTTCAACCCTCTGATAATTACACCTGGGTCGATCTTACATTTACCACCAATCACCGATATAATGTTGCTGCTAAACTCCGGCGCCTGAAACAGACGCGCCGCCGGGCTAAGTGGTTGCTCCTCTTCTATCACGTCCTCTGACATGTGTCGTCGTGTCTTAATCTCCATATTTTATGTTCGATGTTTTTTTTGCTCTCTCTACACTCTTGTTTCCATCTCTCAGACTCTTTATAAGCCACCATGCTTGTGGGGTGCTATTTCTAATGCGTATCAGTGAATAATATGGAAAAAATGTACACTAAAGTTTACTTCTTAGTAACGTTAAAATTCAATTAACAGATATATTGGGTGTATTATACAGAAATAGACCCAATAAGATTTTTTGCATATAATTGTGCTTTAATTTTGTGAATTGTGTTTTAGAGACAGTGATATGAGAGTTTTTTAAAAAAAAAACGTTTGTGTTTAAGAAAAATATTAATTCGAATAGTTGCCAAAAATATACATGCTTAAAGGTGATATATGTATTATACACATCTTCAATCTAAGTTTCTTAAACTAATGCATTTAGCTTTCAAATGACGACATGTACAGAAATTTGCATAAGTACTTGTACGTTAATCGAAAAGTCAAATATGAAAAACATGTGACATGTGTATTTGATCGAAAAGAAACATGTGGCAAATGGGATTACTTAACGTGGTAATATTGTTTACACAAGAAACAACAGCTATTTCTGTAGTTTTGTTCTGATCAGATCTTTAAATTCAAGCATTGCAACGCTTGTAGGTTTCATAGATATCCTTTTTGGGACAAATTGTCTCGAACAACGTTTTTGTTATAAGTTTTGCCGTATGGGGGATAAAGAACAAAATCAAGAATGAGGTATTTTTATCATTTTCTGTTCATAAATTGAAATATTATCTTTACATTTGATATCACATTTTAAGAAAAAAGCTTTATACAGTATGAGGTAGTTATATGTATCCATGTAGGTAATAGTGATCACCAAAATACATATACCGATATACGCATATATTCATAGAATTTTGTTTTATAAGGAATTGTTTGAGTACACAGTACACACTCATGTTTATGTTTATCAGACATGATTGAAACACAAAGTTAATTTGATAAATACGTAAAACTTTTGGGAGAAAAATTAATTCTTCATTTATGGAGAGATTTCAATATTGTATAGACTTCTCTACATCTTGATTTAAAGTTGTTACGTTTTCTTTTTCTTGGATAAAGTTTTTTTGGAAACAATTTAGTTTGTACAAAATATTTTTTTAACCAAAAAAGCCGAAAAAAATATAATCAAAGATGAGAATGGAAGGTAAAAATTACATGCAAGCCATCAAGGTATCAATTCAATTAGAGTTATAATACATATTGGTAAATACCCTTAAATCTTCATTTTGTATAGTTTCTTTGTCTTATTTCATGTTTTCAAGTTTTTATATTTTTCTCAAAATCAAAGAAAAAATAGCTCAATCTACTGAGTGAAACCTCTTTCTTGGACAGCAGCTTTGATACTTCGTAGAGATTCCTCCCAATCGTTACATAGTTTATGAGGATCACTAAGAACCGTTGGATCAACAGTTAAAGAAACCGTCATCTTGTTCATATAACTTTGGAAATGCATCGTCAACGCCTAACAAATAGCAGTGAAATCGTCAAATCTTAGTGACAAAAGAAAAATAATAGAAAATTAGATAAAATAGTGTAAAATCTTACATGGGGATGACCATATGCACTTGGGGCCATGTAAGTAACGGGATGTCCAAAGAAGTTAATTTCTTCAATAGGACCAACCAAATTTGAAAACGACATCGTTGTGTTTGTCAATACTCTTTTTGTTACATAAGCTGCCCGCTGCATTCATTTAAATTCATAACATCAGATTATACTAACATAAATAACTGAACAGTTAGGTAGTTTCTGGTTTGATGGTATTTTATTTTGTCAGATGGAATGAAACTAAAACTGAATGACTATGGTTAATTTTTGAACTAAATATTAAGAAGTAGTTTATAATAAGACTAACCTGAACGCCAAGCAATTTGATAAGTATATTCCCAGCGGCAAACGTAAGAAGAGCTTCTAACGAGTTCTTCTTCCGGTCGATGATCAACTTGGCTCTTCGGAGATGTTCTAACGGATCATCGCATAACGCAATATAGAAAGGAAAGATCATGTAGCCGATCCAATTTCCCCATCTACACATAGATCCTTTAGCCATCATATCAGCTAGATCCTGATTTTGATCAAAAATATAAGAAATGGTTAGAAAAGTTATAATCAAATTAATATTCTTGTATAAGTATATGATGTTAATTTGCCTGGATTCCAGTAGTCGGTCTAATGTTTACAAGAACAGCTGCCCTTAGCCTTATTCCTTTAGGCATTTTACTTGAATTCCTCTTTGATGCTTCTTTCTTCTTCTCTCCTAATATTTTTTTCATAATCATTTATTTAAATTTCATATTTTATAGTAAGCTTTAATACTTGTTAACAGAAAAAACCATAATTATCTACCGTATCTTCTGTTCAAATACTGCGAGAGAGCAGCCTGAGATATTCCAAGTACAACATCGTTGACCGTCTATTAACCGGAAAATCAATGGAAGCAAGATCAATGAAATATATCATATATGTCACTTCTCGATCTCAAATTTGAAAATAAACTTGACATGTCATAGACGATATAAAATTGATTACGAACAACAATGTATGGGGAATGTTTACCATCTTCATAGCGTTCTTGATTAGCTTTATGTCGTCAAAACTTACGGTACGATGAACCAAACACATCCGTTTGCTCTTACTTAACCGGAAATCGCCTTTTATTGGTGTTTCAGTGTCCTTAAGGAACAATGCCGTAGCGGTAAACGCCAAAGCATCAACAACCGTATTCAAAACCAACACAACCGGCGACCATAGAACCATAACTAGCCAAAATAACCAGGAATAAAATCTTGAACTGGTTTTAAACGGGTCTGATCTAGAAGATAGACGGTTCTGGTGCGGTAGACTCGGGAGCTCATTGGGGTTCGATGTTTTACGCGTACACGCGAAGAGTAAAGACATTAGAGACATACCGTCACCAACTGAGTGATGGATCTTGAAAACGACGACGCTTTCAGCATCGGAAGTTTTCAAGTCGAGTAAGTGAACTTCCCACAGTGGCTTGGAAGTGTCTAACGGGATCGTAGTGAGGTTGGAGAGATAGCTCTCGAGAAAAGAGTCTGCGTTTTCGTTCTCTATGTTTTGCGTTTCGAGTTTGGGAATGATGACGTGGTCCTCGACCACCACGTTTGTCCGAACCCAATTTTGTTCCTGTCTATTGTTGTTCCAAGTGTTCACCTTTCAATAAAATTTATTAATATAATAAAAATGTTAAAATCTTAAATATTGTCCTCTTTAATGTTCTATAACAATAAAACAAAGGGATGTATTGGAAAAGGTATTTTGGAAGATTTGAATTTTTTTTTTCAAGTCACCGGTTATTCAACTTGTGATTTTATTCATTCCAAATCTCATGTTAATAAATTTAAAATTTATGTTAGGTAATTTAAACTAACTCATAATTTCTTGTTATTTAATCAAGAATTTTTAAAAATCATATTAAATCCACTATTATTTAAACTTAACCGGTTTTTTTTTTTCAGAAAAATTCTGAAAACTGACTTTGAAAGATTTTGGATACTATTTTAGTGGAAAAATAAAAAAATGAAAAAGTCACACCTAGAGAGGTGTTGTTCCGAAGGATTCTAAAAAAAACATAAAAATATTTACAAAAATTCTACAAAAAATAATATTTATAATCGTGAGCCTATCTTTGTTTGATTTCAGCAAAAAAGTGTGTCACGCTGAAAACAATAGATTTATTTAAAAATAACAGATGAGATGATAATTTTATTGTCCAACCAATTTTATGTCTTTCATAAAAACTACTTTTAGATGTGGAAAGAAAGTTACAGAGCAGGTAGATTCTTTGTTGAAGACAAGTAGATGTGGTGTTTTGTGTTGGATTATGCATGTATATGAGATTTCGTTTGAAGTTCATACGTTTTTCTCAATTTTGACGTAAGTTTTGATATTCCATCTCAGTCATTGTTGTGAAACTAACTCAGGTTCATAACCCTTTTTTTAGCTCATATTGGTCCCTATCGTTTGGTTCACTCGTGGATAAAGTTCGTCAATAGAATTGAAGCCTATAGATGTTTGTTTTTTTGTTCATCCGGTATCCGGCCGGAGCCGACTAGCCCACTCGGCCGAAGCCTATAGATGTTGTGAAATTAATCTTGTTCAATCGATTTTGACTATGACTGCAAATGCCCCAGTTGTATATTTTTTTAATAATTTTGGCAACGCCCATTTGTATTTGTATATCGTTTAAACATATTGTTTTGACGTTACCGTTATAGAAATGCGTAGAGAACTAGAGAAGTGTGGCACTCACCAATTTGCTGGAGAAACGAGGATGTCTTATCAAAGTTTGGTTTATCCCTTCGATAATCACATCTGCCTCAATCTTTCTCTTCAAACCAATCACCGATATGATGTAACAGCTGAACCCTGGCGCGTGAAACAGACGCGCCGTCGGACTAAGAGGTTGCTCGTCCTCTTCTTCCTCCTTTTCCACTGTTATCTCCGCCGTGTGTCGCGTCTTGATCTCCATAGTTTGGTTTCTGATCTTTGTTTTCCTTATCTCTCTTTCGATCACGACGTATAATATTTTCACTTCTTTATAGCCTTCAGTCGTGCTGTGCCACTTTTTCTTTGTTTTGGTTTGGAAACTTTCAAATTTGATTATTTCTTTTCGCACGCAAACTTTCCATTTTTTTTTGTTTGTTGACCTCAAACTTTCCATGATTATTTTATTCTTTTCGTTACATTTTTTTTTTTTTGTGCACGTTGTTTTCGTTACATTATATTCAATTCATCAATACTATATGAGTAGATTTTCTTATGTATATTAAGAGGGGTGAACGTTAGAGAATCTGTCTCGGTTCGGTTTTAGAAATTCGATATACGGTTACAAAAAAAAATAGGTCTCAAAGAAAGCAAAATTATATTTCATTTTGATTGGTTTACCAAATCTTGGTTTGGTTCGGAACTTCTCCTTTCTTGATTCTGTATAATATTATAATATGTATATGGTATTACTGTAAGCTTTTTCCCCATATCATCAATACAATTACAATTGTACATACTGGTACTTAGTAAAACCCTTTATTCTCTTTGTATAGTCTCTGACTCTTAATCTTTCTCTTTGTATAATCTCTTAATCTTTCTCTTCGATTAAGGGAAAAACAAAAATATATAAATCAATCTGATGACTGGGAGCCTCTTTCTTGAACAGCAGCTTTGATGATTTGCAAAGATTTCTCCCAATCGTCAAGTAGCCGATGAGGATCACTTATGACCGTTGGATCTACCGTCAAAGAAATCGTCATCTGGTTCATGTAACTCTGGAAATGCATTGTCAACGCCTAATCAAAGACCAATGAAATCGTCAAATCTTATTCACTAAAATAAAAAATAAAAAATAAAAATAAACGTGTTAAAAATATATTTGTTAAAAAACTTACATGAGGATGGCCATACACACTTGGGGCCATGTAAGTGATGGGATGTCCATAGAAGCCTATTTCTTCAATAGGGCCAATTAAATTTGAGAACGACATCGTTGTGTTGGACAATGCTCTGTTTATTATCTTAGCTGCCACCTACATATTCATTTCAATTTATAAGATTTGGAATGTATAAGGACACACAATATTTAATGATGTGTTAGGTTTTGGTTTGATGCCATCAAATAATTCAAACTAACCTGAACTCCAAAGAATTTGATAATGAATTTACCGGCGATGAACGTTAGGGCAGCTTCAAACGAATTCTTCTTCCGATCGATGATCCTTTTGGCTCTTCGGAGATGTTCTAATGGATCATCGCGTAATCCGATAGAAAATGGAAAGACTATGTAGCCGATCCAATTTCCCCATCTACACTTAGACTTATTGGCCATCATATCGGCTAGATCCTGTGTAATTCAACCAACTTTTCCAATTTTTATACAAATAAATATATTATATGATCGTCGTCAAAACAAAAACTAAGTGACAAGGTATATGAACTTGCCTGGATTCCAGTGGTGGGTCTCAAATTTACAAGTAGAGCTGATCTTAGCCTTATTCTTTTAGGCATATCATTTGAATTCCTTTTAGATTCTTGATCTTCTCCTGTCTTCTTCTTCTCTCCTATTAAGCACAAGATTGTTGAATGTCACTTGTTTAAAACATTAGAACATGTATATGTCATAAATCACATATATATATAAGTTATAGTTACTTATTTACCATATCGTCTCTCCAAGTACTGCGAGAGGCCAGCCTGACTTACTCCAAGTACTACATCGTTAACAGTCTAATAAACCAAAAAAAAAAAAAAAAAAAAAAAAAAAAAAAAAAAAAAAAAACCTAAATTTAAATCAACCGGTTATAAATACACAAAATAGTGCTAGGAGTCAACATCTATCAGGCCTAAAATACTATATAAGAAGAGACACGATTAACTATATCTAATAAATACAAAAAAAAAAAAACACCTACCATCTTCATGGTATTCTTGATTAGCATTATGTCGTCTAAGCTAACGGTACGATGAACCAAACACATCCGTTTACTTTTACTTAACCGGAAATCGCCTTTGATCGGTGTTTCAGTATCCTTAAGGAACATTGTCGTAGCAATAAACTCCAAAGCGTCACAAACCGTATTCAGAACGAGCATAATTGCCGACCATATGACCATAACTAACCACAAGAACCTGGAATCACCCCTTGAACCGGCTGTTAACCGGGAAGATTTAGACCGGTTCTGGTGCGGTAGAGTCGGGAGCTCTTCGGGGTTTGATGTTTTACGCATACAGGCGAGGACAAGGGCCATGAGAGACATACCGTCTCCTAAAGAGTGATGAAACTTCAAAACGGCGACGTTTTCAGCGTCGGACGTTTTCAAATTGAGTAGGTGAAGCTGCCATAATGGCTTCGACATGTCTAAAGGGACCGTCGTGAGGTTGGAGACGTAGCTCTCAAGAAACGCATCTGCGTTTGCGTTTCCGTTCTCTATGGTTTGTGTTTGGATGTCGGGTATTATGACGTGATCATTAACGACCACGTTTGTACGAACCCAACTTTGTGTTTGTCGTTTCTTGTTCCCATGGCTCACCTTAAGTAATTTTTGTATTCAAATACGTAAGTGTTAACAACTTAACATTAATTAAAAAAAAAAAAAAAAAAAAAAAAAAAAAAAAAAAAAAAAAAAAAAAAAAAAAAAAAAAAAAAAAAAAAAAAAAAAAAAAAAAAAAAAAAAAAAAAAAAAAAAAAAAAAAAAAAAAAAAAAAAAAAAAAAAAAAAAAAAAAAAAAAAAAAAAAAAAAAAAAAAAAAAAAAAAAAAAAAAAAAAAAAAAAAAAAAAAAAAAAAAAAAAAAAAAAAAAAAAAAAAAAAAAAAAAAAAAAAAAAAAAAAAAAAAAAAAAAAAAAAAAAAAAAAAAAAAAAAAAAAAAAAAAAAAAAAAAAAAAAAAAAAAACTTAACATTAATTATAATAAGCTTAAAAGTAATAAATACATATGCCGAGGGTAAATAGTGTCGGGTTAAAGAGAAAAAAATTAAACAAAACAATTAACTGTTACGTACTGTTACCATTTAAATAAAAACAAAAACTAATCAACCTACATGAGCATAATATATTGAAGTATACTTCTAAATGAGAATAATAATTTTTTTAAAGTTATAGTTTTAGGAAAAATCTGAAAATTGTATCATTTGGGTGGAATATTTTTGTACTAATACTCAGATAGATTTTCTTATGAAAACTATCCTCCCAGTTCTGGAATGCATTTTAAATTTTGATATATTTCCTTGAACAAAAGTATTTCACTGATCTTTGGATTTCTTTCTTCTTACTATCCCATTTTCTAATTCTAAAAAATATTTCACTAATAGGAAGGTTTCAAAAGAATTCTAATTTTAAATTATCTAATCATGTGAATATGTGATATTGTAGACCAAAAAAATTAGAGAACCAACCGCCCTAAAGATTATTGGTCAAAGAAACAACACTATCCAGACAATCACGGAACACCCAGAAAAGTCGATGAAACATAAATCCAATAAAAAGAGTTGAAAACAACTATACTCCATATAATATTTTTAATCTATTTTTAATACATACGAGTTTAATTAATTGCGACTCACCAATTTACTGGAGAAACGAGGGTGTCTGATCAAAGTTTGCCTTAATCCTTCGATAATCACATCTGGCTCGATCTTCTTCTTGATTCCGATCACAGAGATGACGTAGCAGTTAAACTCCGGCGCGTGAAATACACGGGCCGCCGGACTAAGCGGTTGCTCCTCTTCTTCTTCCTCCTCTTTCCTCTCGGTTGTTTCTGATGTATCTCCTCGTGTCTTAATCTCCATGCTTTTGCTTTTGCTGCTTAATCTTTCCTTTCTTTTCTCTCTCTCTCTCTGTCTCTCTAACTTTTAAGTTTTAATATTCGCTCTCTTAAGCCTCCAATCGTACTATAGCACTTTGTTCTTTATATATAACTTTGGGGAAATTTTAATTAAATCCAACCGAAGAAATTAGTGTGGTTTCGGACCCACAATCTTTCGTAAGCAAGTCAGTCCTCTATATAATAATGGACAAAAAATTGGTAAAATAAAGTTTAATAATAATTATATCATATGCCAAAATCTTAATAGTGCAAATCTTTTAGGAGTTAATATTTTTTAAATTTAATTTTTTGTAATATGAAAACAAACGAATAAATATTTTTCAAAAATAATATATATCAAAAGTACTTTTACAATTTCATTTTTAGATTTTTAATCTAAATGTTAACAAATTATATGTGTAACCATAAATTAGTATAGAGTTTTTGTTTACATTTTACCAAGGAAATTTTGAGTTGTAAAAAGTTTGTTCTTACAAGTTTGTAAGCGGTGATACGTATGGCTTAGTTTTCTTCCAAGCCAAGACATATGTAAACCCAAAATTTCTTTTTAAAAAATACAATGAAGATTTAATTTTTTTTGGAATAGCGAACTTGCCTTTAGCCCGCTTGATGCGTCCCGAGGTCACGGGGTCAGTCCCGGACGATGGTACGGTCGGAACGATGGTTCGACCACGGGTCACGAACGGGTGTGTGGGGCGGAGAGAGGTTGACGATGAGAAGCTCGACTCGTTCCGGTTGCGGACGGCACTCTTGGACCTTGTGGTAGCTTCCGGTGCAATTTGAGGTGCCTTGGTCGCCTCTTGTGTTCCGCGGGTCACTCCGGGTCCCGCGTCCTGTCCCTCGTATCGGCCCTCGTCCCGGCCCTCGTCCCGGCCCTCGTCCCGGCTGTCGCCCGTGTGCGGTCCGGTTGGTTGGGTCCCATCATCACTTCTCCAGAACTCTTGGGACTAAGATTTCGTATCTTAGACATGAGAAATTTGATAGTTAAGCTTATGTAGAACCAAGTAAGTTGTTCAAACTTAGAATTTAATATCTCATGGTTAGTTAGATTTAGACCTCACTTACTCTTTCGTAATGTAATGGTGACTAGGAGGAGAGTTGCCATTTAGGCTTTTAGATACAAAGAGAAAAAATGGGACTCCAAAGATAACGATTCGTGTGGCTCTGGTTGGCTGAACGTCATACATTTCCTTCCAACTACTAAATTATTAATTCCTCCCATAATGGAGTAATCATTTTAAATTCTAAAAAGCATTACAACTTTACTCTCCAGCAATAGGACTATACTTTTTTTTTTTTTAATACGACACTGTTTTCGGTAAAATATATAATATGAATGTATTTCGAGTGACCAAAATATACTTACTTTTCATTTTGTTTTATCAAGGATATGGTATTGGTTATTATGCTTTTATATTATTTCTAAAGGAAATAAATCAATGATTGACTTCGGATATATGGAAACTAAGGTCTAGGTACGAACTTCACAGTTATACAAAAAAAAATATACACACCGAAATAAGGGGCAAGTGTCGACATATGTAATAATAAACATAACAAGTGAAGATACAATTTATTCAGTCTGATGCAGTTGTTGTATAATACAGAAAGTGATACAAGATGATGTTATTTTATGTATGTGAGAAGTTTCTAAAAGATTTGAGAAGATAAGATTAGAGCACGTTTTGTGGATGATTCATAAAGGAAAAATGACTTATGAACAGATTTAAAAGACATGGAGAAATTGGAGTTTAAGAAAAAAAAGAAAAATATTAAAATGGAAATTAACTTTTCTTTATGCAATTTGGAAAATTTTCTCTCATGTGTTTAGGAAATCATGGTGACTATATAAGGAGGTGTTGGACACGTCCAAGAGAAGCAAGAGAGCTGGTGCATAATGAGAAATCTTAGAGAGCTCCTTCAAAGTTTGTGCGACGAAGTATCGCGGTTTGTGCTTGTGTGATCAAGCTTATTTGTGCGATGGTGTTGACGTACGTGTTGATATTGAAGTCTAGACTCAGGGGGAGTTTAGCCCAGGATTAGGTTATCTTGGTTGAAATCTAGGCTCATGGGAGTTTAGTTAAGGGTAGAGATTTATCTTAAGATTTCATGGTATGAATGGAGCGGTGAATTAAAAGGGTTGTGCTTGATTTACGCGTTTGCGAATATGTTGTATTTGCTTTCTAGTGGAATCGAAATCTGGACTTGATTCCGGGGAGTAGGAAAAACCGAACCTCGTTAACAAACTTCATGTCTCATTTATTTTTCTACACTTTTATTTGCTTCACTCGCACTATCAACAAGAACAAGATAAATTTGTGGTCTAACACGGCACGACGCTAGTGATGTGACGACGACACAAATCAATAATAATAACAATAGCCATATATATAAACCAGTTCATCGTCAACCAACCATACCGCCTTTATATTTCACAACCATATATATTTGGTTTACATTCATATGTAGTTCTATCTAGGTTATCTAGCTATTATCTATATAGCTGTATACAATACTAAATTCTGAAATTAGGATACAATAATCTACGACACGTTATACGATTCCATGTAAAATATATCCTAAAAGAAAGTAGGTGGATAAGAGACTTAAGAGTCATTCCAATACCATTCCAAAATGTTTGAATGAAAATTAATTCCGGTGATATTTCGGTTTGATTTACTGGTTAAATTATATAAGATTACTAGCAAAGTTGATATATAGGTTTCAATATTATGTTTTTGATGGGATATTATCTGATATTTAGAGAAGTTTGGTAGCCTTTTTGTGGGGATCTTTTATTCTAGCGATTTTAATGAATATTCTTTTTTAGACTTTTGCAAAATCCACTTTGAATAGTCATGAATATTTTTTATTTTTTTTTATCAATGCGTCCTCAAAATTAGAAGTCAATCTTTCTTTTTCTTTTGTGCTTTATAGGAACCGAACAAGTCTCTCAAGTCTCTACGACTCTTACTTATCCCCTTGTTAGGTATCTAACAATTTTTACGAACCAGACAAAAATTAGTCTGTTGTTTCCATTTTGAATCAGTTGACATGTGGAACTCCGAACTTTTATTATACGTCGGTTGAAATAATTTCTCTATGTTTTTGTTTGTATTATGCTTACATATTATAATAAGAATATGTTTTCTTTCGATAAGTTATTTTTTTTTCATTTTCAACCGACTCAGTGTCGATTACAAAAACTGAAAGAAACAGAGCAAAAATCAACAGTGGTTTTTGTAAGCATGTAGTGGTATTTTTCAAAATCTCCCAAAAACTTACGGATATTTTTATTCTTTACTTCAGATTTTTTTTGTATTATTATTATCATTCGTATTTTAGTTAACTTATTAAATATTACAATCAATTGTTGATAAAAAAAAAATACAACCATTTAGTTCACATAGATTTATTCTTTTGTTTACTTTAAGTTTAAACTGCTTAAATGTTACGAGGCAAAATGTATATTTTTGAACTGTCATTGCATACTAATATTTTTTAATTTTAATAGTTTTAGATCTTTTTTTCTCTTTTGTTTCATGCTATCTCATTCACATTTAGGGGTTAAGTTGCACATTAGCAAATGCATTGGTCCCTCTCTAGTTTATTGGAATGCAATGTTAAAGAATGGTGGTTTTCATGAATGATTTGGACCAAAAGAGAGTGGGGTTGAAGTGAAAAGAGCAAGCAAAGGAAGAAGGAAAGAACTTGAAGAAGTAAAGACGAATTCAGACCATTGGAGCTACAAGAGTTCCAAAGTCCAAGCGAGATTCTTGAAAATTTCTTCCGCAAACAAAAAAATAGTGGGAACAGAAGTGGAAAAATTACACAAAAGCTTAGACCATTATTAATGGAGAACCCATCTCTTAGAGCATCAAAGACCATCAACAACGGGATAACCTCCCAGGTCTTAGCCCAATATTAAAATGAGGAAATAATGGATTTGTGGACCAGGAAGCGAGACCCAAATCTTAACGAAGAAGCGTTTGGGCTCGGGTATAGGGGCGATGTGGCAATGTCCAATTAGTTGAGTTTTTTTGTTAATGAAAGCGTGTATATATATTCTAACACACGCAACATTTACATATATTCCTTCTATATTATTTTATTATTATTTTCCTCCTAAGAAGCATACTCTCAAGTATCCCGTTGTTGATGGTCTAAGCGGGGGTTCTAAGCCTTGTTTCTAAGCAATTAATGAGCCAAAAAAAAAATGTTGATATTTCTGAGATTTGTTTCTTAAATCAGGCATTTTGGATTTGACTCTTACTTGCCACCTGTCCACGTTTAAGTGGTTGTGTCTCTTTTGTTATTCACATCGAGTTATTCCGGAAAAAAAAACATTCTCGACCTCTCCTCTCCCGAAATCAAAGAGATGATTTCAAGATGAAATTGAAATCGATTCTATGCATGTTTGTGATTACTTCTGTAATCAAACCTCTTCTTCTTCAATTTCACGGCATCACGAGGTACTGTTTGCGACGATGGAGCTGTTGCGTTGGATTTGATACCAGAGAGGCGATTTCAATATCGGACCTAAATCCGCAAATCGTGTCTCTGCATGTCTCAATTCCAACAGTTAGCTCTGAGATTTTTGGAAATACGAATCGTTTTTTCGAGGTATGAACTTCGATCATCATCCTTCAATTTTGTGATTGAATTTCAATTTTGGGTTCTTTGTTATCACTGATCGTTAGGGCTTGAAATTGAAGGTTTTTGGTTTTTCTTTTTTGTCGGTGAATTTGAAGAAGTCTCTGTCATCGGAAAGGTCATCTTTTTGCTTCATCAGGAAGTGAGATGGACGATCAGACCGAGAAGTCAGTGAAATCAACCCTTAAGGTATCCAAAACCGCATTACTACACATTCAGTTTGCTTCATGTCTCTCTCTTATATCTTATTATTACTCCACTTTATATTACTTATGCATACATAAAAGGTATAACTTTGTGTAAATATTTTGTTGAGTTGTTAGGATAGGTATGTGTAATCAACATTTATAGTGACCCGTTTTCACAAGAACAAGCAATATCTAAAACTAGATTTGAAGAAAATGGGTCATTATAAATGTTGATTACACATACCTATCCTAACAAATCAACAAAAGATACATACACAAAGTTATACCTTTTATGTCTTCAACAAATAATATAAAGTGAAGTAATGATAAGATAAAGGAGGGAGTCACGAAGCAAACTGAATGTGTAGTAATGTGGTTTTGGATACCTTAAGGGTTAATTTCACTGGCTACTCAGTCTGATCGTCCATCTCATTTACGGATGAAGCAAAGAGATGACCTTTCCGGTGACAGAGACTTCTTCAAATTCATTGCCAAAAAAGAAAAATCAAACACCTTCAATTTCAAGTTCTTATGATCGGTGATAACAAAGAACCCAAAATTGAAATTCAATTACAAAATTGAAGGAGGATTATCGAAGTTCATACCTCAAAAAACGATTCATATGTCCAAAAATCTCAGAGCTAACTGTTGGAATTGAGACATGGAGATACACGATTTGTGGATTTGGGTCCGATATTGAAATCGTGTCGCTGGTTTTGTAGTAATGTCCCTAACTAGAGTTGGGCCAATTATATATTCAGGCCCATAGTCTTGTGGCGAGTGATTCTAAGCCCATTGTATAACTGAAAACTTTCTATATACTGTACTATGTTAAGGTCTTTTAAGGTTTTGTTGTGATACCCGTACATGAGTCTTTTATTAATCCAGGATATCACTTTGTTTCTCTTTTTTNGGTATCCCTTTTTTTTTTTTTTTTTTTTTTTTTTTTTTTTTCCAACATCACGTTGTTTCCCTTTTCCCACAGTTACGTACGAATCGTCTATATCTTAGTTGAGTAATCAAATAGAGAAACCAAAAACTGACAACTAATTAATAAACTATTTACTCTATTATCACTTAACATTATCACGATTATCGAATTGGAATGAGCTTTTTTTGCTCCTCAGTGGTCGAATTATCTAGCCTAGGCCTGGGCGTTTGGGTCTTCGGGTCGGATTCGGGTAGGGTAATTCGGGTTTGGGTATTTTCGGGTATTGCTTAAGAGGAACCAAATGAGTATATATATGATCTCGGGTCGGGTTCGGTTCGGTTCTATTCGGGTTTGGGTATATTCGGGTTTTGAATTTAAAACCCGAGAAATACCCGAACTAATTTCGACATGTCCCAAAAACAACAAAGAGAGGAGAGATTTTTAAAGGAATGTAAAAGCAACCCAATTGAAATTGAACCATAACAG